>ML381474.1:67995-150677 GCA_005239525.1 Nicotiana knightiana
TTCAATCAACTACAACAAGAACGTAGTTGAACAAATAGAGATTAATCAACCAATCAAAACTATATTAATATCACAATAATTTTATCCCTAAACAGGTTCCACCAAAACCCTAGATTAAGGAAATTAGCTAAACATGTTCATAAGAATCAAACCCAAAATAACTTGCATAATTAAACTACAAAGTAATGAATAAAAGATGTAAAAATCAATGTTTTGCTTCTCTGAGCCGTATTCCACAGGCTCTTGTCTCTAATGGAATTCCCCTCCAAGTTGTGTTTTTGGGTCTATTTATATGTTTAGGACAAACCCTAAACGTGTAGGAGACTTCTATTCAAACCGAAAAACACTTAAAGTCTTCAAAACTCGGATTTGACCAGACCAGGGACCTGGCTTTATGGCCCAAACGCCTGGATAAAGCCAGGCCAGGCCTGGACTTATGGCTCTAACGCTTGGATAAAGCCAGTCCAGGCCTGGCCTTAAGGCTCAAACGCCTGGATAAAGCCAGGCAAGGCCTGGCCTTAAGGCTCAAACGCCCGGTGCACTCCTCTTCGTCTCTTGAGCGTATTTTCGACATTTTTGCATCCATTTAGCTCAGCTTCCATCTCCAATTCACCTACACATAGAAATAGACTCCATTATGCACATACAAAGTGTATTTTTATCATTAACGCACATAAAATGTAAGGCATATAAAGTGTTAAACCATGAGTTCTAGCCACACATCAGTTATCCAATAAATAAGGTAAGTTTACTGCTCTCTTTCATCCATTTTTTTCTGCTGTAAATTCATGGTAAGTCTTTCTATATTTGTAAGAACTAACGGGATGGTGATCGAAAGCCGTGAGTTCGAGTTATTCACTTGTTGCGGACTGTTTTGTGTTGTTGTTGGGATGCATGTTTTACTATTGTTTTGTGTAGTTTTTGAGGAGGAAGGGTGTGTAGAAAAACCACATAAATGCAGGGTGTTGGGCTGGTAATTCGTCGTAATACTTCGGGCTGTTTGACACTACTACGATGGTCGTTTTGTGTATGAAGAGATTGGGGTGTGTTCGGCTGTTTTGTAGTATTTTTTGGGGTATATAAAGTTGGAAAATAGTGTATATATGTTGTTATTGTTGTGTTCTTGTGTTTTTGGTTTTATCTTGAATTTGGAGGAAGTAAGGATTATAGGGGGGTTGCTGCCCGTTTTAAATACAAAATAAGCTTGTCGTTGTGCGATAGTTGTACCTTTTGTAACTTAATGATAGTATTATTATCGTTGTTGTAAATTAAGGTGCGAAGAGGCGAGTTCAACTTGGTGATTGGAAAGGTTGGGATAAGTTATGTTAAGGCTAAGCCCTTCCTTCATTTTGGCATGATCTCGTAACTACATGTGTTTGATAACGAGGCATAAAGAGAAGTTCATACTACCGAATTTATATACATTATCCTAATCTCATAAGTTACAGTATTCTCCCTTATCGAGACTTTATATTCAATTGAGTGTTGCCTGATTCCAGTCAAGAGAGAAGAGGGTCTATATATATACAGTATTACAGTATTTTCACCAACATCGAGCTATAATCGGTGGGCAGGCCCCTATTGGGCAACCTCAGATCAGATGGTAAGTTATATATCAAGCCTACTGTGGTCGAGAGCTTACGAGAGAGCCCATAATGGTCGAGATAC
Organism: Nicotiana knightiana; assembly: GCA_005239525.1. Lineage (NCBI taxonomy): Eukaryota > Viridiplantae > Streptophyta > Magnoliopsida > Solanales > Solanaceae > Nicotiana > Nicotiana knightiana. The sequence goes on from ML381474.1 coordinate 69,664, forward strand.
AGATCCTAGGATGGCCGAGCGCCTATGAGCGAGCCTACTACGGTCGAGTAGTTACACGTACCGAGGCTTATAGGGCCGGACATTTATTTTACTTACTATATTGAGAGAGTTGAGTCACTATCAGCAGGTAAGTATATCTCCAAATCATATTTGACTCCCAGTTACTTTCAGTTATTATATTATCAGTTCAATTTCAACTTTCCATTATTTTATTGCCTTACATACTTGGTACATTATTTCGTACTGACGTCCCTTTTATGGGGATGTTGCATTTCATGCGTGCAGGTTAATATAGAAAGACGGGTAGATCTCCTTAGTAGGTGTTGCCCAAGTTCATCCTGATCGGTAAGCTCCATGTCCTCCGGAGTTGCCGGGTCTAGGGTTTTGTGTACATCTTTTGTATGTATGTATATATGTTATGGGTAGGTCGGGATCCTGTTCTGATCATAGTACATCCATCAATAGAGGCTTGTAGACATATCCTGTCAGTTAGTGCAGTATGTTGGGCTTGTAGACCTTGTATGTATATTTTGTTGGTTTGTCAGCTGTAGTAGTTATAATGGCCTTGTCGGCCAAACTTTATATTGATGTTTAGTCAGCAGTAGTTTTCGTTAAGTTTTATATTTTTCTTTGCAAATTATCTTGAAATGTGCTCCATGGACAAATTATGACATTATATGTTCAGAGTCCCTTAGTCGCAAGTTGGTATGCTAGGTTAGGTGAGTCATCGGGTGCCGGTCTCGCCCCAAGGTTCGGGGCGTGACAGGTTTTTTTTTGAGTATTTAGCCCTAAATGCTAATTTATGCTCCCTCTATGTTATATTATGGTTACGTGACTTTCTGGGGTGCTTGGTGTCGGGTTTGGGAGAGTTCAAAGTTATATGAGACACATAGTCCCTAAGTTGGAAGTTTAAGTCGTAGGAGTTGGCCGTAGTTTGACTTGCGTGAAAATGACTCAGGAATGAAGTTTTGATAGTTCCAATAGCTTGGTATGGTGATTTTGGTCTTAGTAGCATGTCCGGATGTTGATTTGGAGTTCTGTAAGTCATTTCAACTCGATTTGGCAAAAGTTGGAAATGGAAGATTCTTGGGAAGTTTGACCGGGAGTTGACTTCACTAATATCAGGATCGGATCCCGATTCCGGAAGTTGGAATAGGCCCGTAATGTCATTTATGAATTGTGTGCAATATTTGTTGTCAATCGGAGTTGTTTTGGTATGAATCGGCATTGGTTTTGGAATTTGGAAGCTCATAGTTCATAGGCTTAATTTGGGTTGCGATTCGTGTTTTTGATATTGTTTGATGTGATTTAAGGGTTCAACTAAGTTTGTATCATGTTTTAGGACTTGTTGGTATGGGGTCCCAGAACCTCAGGTGTGTTTCTGGTGCGTTCTGAACAAGTTTGGGCATTTCGGCACTTTGATGATTGTTCTGGAGCAGTTGAAGTGTGGAGGGAACATTTTGGAGTGCTGAGGCAAAGCCTCATGTGCGGCCGCAAACTCTCTGAGTGTGTAGGCAGTGGAAAATGTGCGGATCGTAGGAAAAATCCGCAGGTTTGATGGTCTGGCTTTAGAAGCTTATATCTTTTAGTCTATAAGGAATTTGGAGATGATCCAAAAATGAATGTTGTATCCCATTGAGTCTAGTTTTTGAAAATCAAACCGTTATTTATTTGGACATTTGTACAAAAAGTTATGATCAATTTACTAAAGCCTGGTAGTGCAGTTGCTGCTGAAGTGCGACCGCACAATTTGGATCGCGGCCGCGAAACTTGGAAGTGCGAACCATGCAAAAAATATGCGGTCAGCACTATGGGAGATCAAATGTGGTACTATATAGATGAGGGTCTTATCTCATTCTTTTGTTGACCAGAGAGCTCGGTTTGTGGTGATTATTCTTGGGGTTTTCAAGGAATTGATTAAGGTAAGTGATTCTAACTCGGATTTGGTCAAATTACATGAATATATCCTTGATTTCACCATGTAATTAGTGATCTTGGTTGAAAATTTGGGGAAAATGGAGAAAACTTCTTAGGCCAAATTTCAGGGATTTGAGTAATTTTGGTGTAGTTGGACTCGTGGTTAATGGGTGTTCGAATTTTGTAACTTTCATCGGATTTCGAGATGCGGGCCCAGGGTGACTTTTTGGGTCGATTTTTCAATTCTTTGCAGATATCGCTATTTTCTTGTTTAAATTAGTTTCCTATAGTTATATTTATATTATGAAATTATTTTGGCTAGATGCGAGTCGTTCGAAGTTGGAAAATCGAGGGAAAGGCCTTTTAGTTGATTGATTTTGCGTGATTTGTGGTAAGTGACTTGTCTAACCTTACGTGGGGGAAAATCCCCTTAGGATTTGGTATTATTGTGATAATTGTGATATATAAAAGCCTTGTACGCAAGGTGACGAGTACGTACACGGGCTAAATATGAAATTTTTGGTTTTTAGCTATGCAGTTTTCTTTCATGCTTTAATTGAGTTACTTTAACATGTTGTAGTCAACGTACTTAGTCTAATTTCATATGTCTACTTTTCTTATGTCTTATTTGCAACTTTTCCTACATGTTTTGTTGAATTACTTATTTTTCTTTAATTCTGTATCTACTATTTAACTGTGGGATTCTTTACTTGTAATTTGCTATCCTTGGATTATCTTGCCTTTGAGTTTGGTATTGAGTTATAAAAGCCGTGGTTTCTATTGAGGCAAAGTGTAAGTTGTGAAATATCATTTATTGTGTTATTCTCCGGTTTCTATTGTTGAGACTTTGTGTACATTGTGGTTGAGAAGTGGGATCCTTATTGTGAAATTTTGTTATTGTTGGCTTTTTATGGCAAAGTGTGATATTGGTCAATTGACGTTTGCACGAGGTTTCTACCGTGCTGTTGTTACAATTGATACATATGCGGTGGTATAAGGTTTGGGTGTTGAAACGCATGCGATGAGATAAGGTGGCCTTGATACACGTGTCTAGTAGGTGAACTACTAGAAGCCATGCACTGTGATAAAAAATTGGGTGCTATTTCGGGAAAATAATTTTCAAAACTAAATGTAAAGGCTCTCGTGGTGGTATAAGGAAAAGACTGTGAGTTACTTTTATAATTCTGGACTACGAGGCAGTACCTCGGTAGTGACCCTTGTTGATCTTTCTTTAATTGTTGTATTTGCCTTGGTTGTTTGTTTCCTTAACGTGTAAATCCTTGTTTCCTTCCGTGTTCTATTAACTGTCCTTGTTTTGTGTTGTTAACTTTTCGTAAATTCCTTATTTGTTTCATTTCCTTTGTCATTATCATTATATCATTATATATTTTGTCTTGTTTCTTAGTATAACAAGTAGGGACTTGACCTGACCTCGTCACTACTCTATCGAGGTTAGGATTGGCACTTACTGGGTGCCGTTGTGGTGTACTCATACTACACTTCTGCACATGCTTTTGTGCAGATCCAGGTACATCTTACCAGTCCCGACACTAGTGCACTGAGTTGCATTTGGAGACTCAAGGTATACCTGCCCGCGTCCGCAGGCCACAGAGTCCCCTTCTATCCTGTTCTTCTTTATTTCATTTCACTTTTTTAGACAGTGATGTATAGGATTATTTAGCATTGTACTTAGATCTTGTGACTTATATCTCACCAGGTTCTGGGGAGGTGTACGTCTTAAGTTTACAGATTTTCTTTATGAAATAGTTGGAGTTTTGAAATTCTAAGCTTTTATTTAATTTTTCTGCATGTTGTTAGGCTTACCTAGTCTTAGACACCAGGTGCCAACACGACATCCTACTAAGGGTATTTGGGTTTGTGACAAATTGGTATCAAAGCTCTAGGTTCATAGGTGTTATGATTTACAAGAAGGTTTAGTAGAGTCTCACGGATTGGTACAGAGACGTCAGTACTTATCTTCGGGAGAATATGGAACTGTTAGGAAAAACTTCACTTGTTTGATTCATTATCATGCGAAATTGTTGACTTTGGAATTATAAACTTCTATCTTTGTATTCTCACACAGATGGCGAGGACGCACAGCTGGATCGAATGACCAGACATCCGCGCCCCCTGCTAGAGCTGTGAGAGGCCGGGGTCAGGGCCGGGGTAGAGGATAAGGACGTCCACGTGGTACGACCAGAGCACCTGTACGAGCTTTTACAGAGGAGCCACCAGTAGCTCTAATTGTAGAGTAGGCACCCGAGATTCCTGTTACTGCCCCAACACTCCAGGAGACCCTCGCCCAGTTACTGAGCATGTTCAGCACTTTAGCTCAGGCAACATACATAAGTCAACATAACTCTTTCAACTTAGGCTTCCAACCTTGGGACTAAGTGCCCCAATTCGTTCTGAAACATCCGCGGAACCAAACTGATCACCCCAGCAAGTCGCATAACAACAAACAAACACAAAATAGGCAATAAATGGGGAAATGGGGCTATAATACTCAAAACGACCGACTAGGTTGTTACATTCTCCCCCTCTTAAACAAATGTTCGTCCTTGAACGGGTATAGAATCATACATAGAGTCTCATATTGGCATGGATATCTGCTTTGCATCTCTCGCTTGGTATCCCAAGTAGCCCCCCTATATTCTTTGACCTCAACTTCCGAACCTGCCAATCTAAAATGGTCACTAGCTCCACACCATAAGTCAAATCACATCTAACTTGATCGTGCTAAAGTCTAAAACATGAGACGGGTCGCCAAATTACTTCTGGAGCATGTAAACATAAAACATTGGATGAACACTCGATAGAATAAGCGACAATGAAAGTTTGTAAGCCACCTCTCCAATCCTCTCAAGCACCTCAAAAGGGACAATATACCGAGGACTCAACTTGACCTTCTTCCTGAATCTCACAACTCCCTTTATGGGTGAACTCTAATCAATACCTCCTCTCCCACCATGTAAGAAACATCACGAACCTTCTGATCGACTTAACTCTTCTGTCTAGACTGAGCCGTGCGAAGCCGATCTTGAATCAACTTAACCTTTTCCAAAGCATCCTGAACCCAGTCAGTACCCAATAGCCTAGCTGTACTTGGCTCAAACCAACTGCCTCCCATACAAGGCCTCATATGGTGTCATCTGAATACTCGATTGGTAGTTGTTGTAGGCAAACTCTGCAAGCGGCAGAAACTGATCCCAAGAAACCCCAAAATGCATGACACAAACGCGTAGTATATCCTCCAATATCTGAATAGTGTGCTCGAACTGTCCCTCCGTATGAGGGTGGAATACTATACTCAACTCAACCCCTGTACCTAACTCTCGCTGTATTGCGCTCCAAAATTGCGATGTGAACTGCATGCCCCGATCTGAAATAATAGACATCGACACACCGTGAAGGAGAAAAATCTCGAGGATATAGATCTAAGACAACCGCTCCGAAGAATAAGTAGTCCCACCTGGAATGAAATGCGCGGACTTAGTCACCAGTCCACAATCACCCAAATAGCATCAAACTTCTTCAAAGTCCGTGGGAGCCCAACTACGAAGTCCATGGTGATACGCTCCCATTTCCACTCCAAAATCTCCAAATTCTGAAGCAAACGGCCCGACCTCTGATGCTCGTACTTCACCTGCTGGAAATTTAAGCACCGAGATACAAACCCCACTATATCTTTCTTCATCCTCTTCCACCAATAGTGCTGCCTCAAGTTCTGATGCATCTCCGTGGTACCCGGATGAATGGAATAACGCGAACTGCGGGTCTCCTCAAGAATAAACTCACGTAACCCATCTATATTGGGCAGACAAATCAGACCCTGCATTCACAACACCCCATCATCCCCAATAGAAACCTCCTTGGAATCATCATGCTCAACTGTATCCTTAAGGACAAGCAAATGAGGGTCATCATACTGACGCTCTCTGATGCGATCATATAAGGAAGACTAAAAAACCACACAAGCTAGAACCCGACTAGGCTCCGAAACATCCAATCTCAAGAATTGATTGGCCAAGTCATGATAATCTAATGCAAGCGGTATCTCACCAACAGGAATACATGCAAGGCTACCCATACTCACTACCTTCCTACTCAAGGCATCAACCGCTACATTGTCCTTCCTAGGATGGTACAAAATGGTAAAGTCATAGTCCTTTAGCAGCTCTAACCATCTTCGCTACCTCCAATTTAGGTCCTTTTATTTGAACAAGTGCTGAAGACTCTAATGATTTGTAAATACCTCACAAGACACACCGTAGAGATAATGCCTCCAAATCTTCAATTGCATGAACGATGGCGGCCCACTCTAAATCATGAACACTGTAGTTCTTCTCATGAGGCTTAAACTGGCGTGAAGCATAAGCAATCACTCTACCCACCTGCATCAAGACACACCTAATACCAATCCGAGAAGCATCATAATATACTGTATAAGAACCCGATGCTGAAGGCAAAACTATAATTGGAGTTGTGGTTAAGGCAGTTATGAGCTTCTAAAATCTCTCCTCACACTCATCCGACCACCTAAATAGATCACCCTTCTAGGTATACCTGGTAAAAGGCGCTGTAGTGGACGAGAAACCCTCTACGAAGCGACGATAATATCTGACCAAGCCAAGGAAACTCCAAATCTCAGTAGTTGAAGATGGTTTGGGCCAACTTTGAACTGACTCAATCTTCTTTAGATCCACCTTGATATCCTCACCGGATATCACGTGCCCTAAAAACGTCATCGAACTGAGCCAAAACTCACACTTGAAGAACCTGACATAAAGCTTCTTCTCCCTCAACCTCTGTATTACAATCCTCAGATGTTGTGGATGCTCCTCCTGGCTACGGGAGTACACCAGGATATCATCAATAAATACTATGACAAATGAATCAAGATATGGATGGAACACATTGTTTATCAGATGCATGAATGCTGCTAGGGTATTGGTCAGCCCAAAAGACATCACAAGGAAAAGTGAGCATAGCGGGTCCTAAATGTTGTCTTCAGAATATTTGAGTCCCGAATCTTCAACTGGTGATAATCAGACCTCAAATTAATTTTATAGAACACCCTATGTCACACACCGCATTTTGGGCATCCATAATACTGCGCGATGCAAGGCGGCAGGACTAGTGTCAGTCGCGTAGGCGATGTGTGCTGACGATGCATTGTGAAGGAGCATCAGGAAGAGGGGCTTTGCATGAGGCAACAACCATCTAGATATGTTGTGTTGCATGTACTAAGAGTTCCAAAAGAGATTAGCCAGGACTTGGAATGAGACCAAGGGTCTAGCCTCCGGGCGACAGCCACGTACGTGCCTGAGTGTCACGACCTTACATTTATGAGATATGATGGGAATATAGGGATTTAGGTAGTAGGACTTGTTCCTAGTATTCCCTTATATATGCTGACCAAGTTTGGCATCATTTGGAGTTCGTTTGGATACGGGCTTGACTTCGCCAAGGGAAGTGGCATTATCGTAATTTGCTGAAGTGTCCGAAGGCTATAAGTATTTCCACGAGTATGGGAATGGGCTGAAACTTCATGGAAGTGTGATGGAAGTCAATATAAAGCTTTAGGAATAGGAGGATCCTTATTTAGAGTTCAGCTGAGAGAGAAAGGGTCATTATGATTCTCTGGCCTAAACATGTCAACTGGATTCTTGGGCTTTTTTATTTTATGCATATATAAGGGGGCAGAGGTGTTAAAGCTCAGCCAGCCTCCCCCGTGCATGCTTCCACCAAGCCGCACCAAGTGAACTACCTTGAAGGGGAACCTCAAGGGCCTACCTATGCATCTCAAAGGAGTGTCTTAGGTATCCATCCGAGCTTGGGAACTCTATAGACGGCGCAACGCCTTAGGGATAGCGTTAGGCACACAACGGGTGCCGGAGGCTTGACCCTATGGGCTACCGAAATGGTAGATAAAGACCTCCGTGCCAATTGGATACTTGAAGCACCTACCTTAGGGGCTTCATGTGCCAACTTGTGAGCATAGCTTGGGTTCAGCTATGCAAGCAAGGTTCTGTTGGCCTAGACATGCAGTTGTGGGGCGACACTACACTATGCGGGATGAAAGTATGTCGTGGGAGATATGTTTGGCCATGCCATAAGACAACCATGGGTAGGCAATGAAAGACACAGATGACAAAGGCCAAGGACTAAATGTTTCCTTACTCGGGCGAAGCACAAGGTGGGTGCGGATGCACGAGGCGAGTGTCAAGCTTGAGGATTGGACTGTGCACGCAAGAGCGATGCTCAGTGCTAGGCGAGGGACGAACATGTCCTTAGCCAATCCCGGGTGTGCGCAAGGATGAGATCCAACAGATGGGAAGCGCCACAACTAGTCAAGGCTATGAGCCTAGACATCAGACGGGTGACACAGTTGAAGTAAGCCTCCTAGGCAAGCTTCACCACAGGCACATGATCGTGATAGAAAACCTGGGAAAGAGGAAAGGCTGGCCTGTAGTGCAGGGTGACTACAAGCGCCACACGGGCTATTTTGTGCCACTGAAGTCCGGAAAAAGGTCGGCCCGTGACACCCTAGCTCCAATAAGCGGGTCAAATAAGTCATCAATGCGCGACAAAGGATACTTGTTCTTAATTGTAACTTTGTTCAACTGTCTATAGTCGGTGCACATCCGCATATTACCATCCTTTTTCTTCACAAACAAAACCAATGCACCCCAAGGCAACATATTAGGCCTAATGAACCCCTTCTCAAGAAGCTCCTGAAGCTGCTCTTTCAATTCCTTCAACTCTGTTGGTGCCATATGATTCAGAGCAATAGAAATTGGCTGAGTGCCCGGCACCAAGTCAATACCAAAACCAATGTCCCTGTCGTGTGGCATGCCCCATAGGTCTGCAGGAAAAATATCCTAAAAGTCTCGCACTACCAGAACAGAATCAATAGTAGGAGTATCAACATCAACATCCCTCACAAAGGCCAAATATGGCAAACACCCCTTTACAACCACCTGTTGGGCCTTCAGGTATGAAATCAACCTAATGGGAACATAGTCTAGAGAATCTTTCCATTCGATCCTCGGTAACCCTGGAATTGCCACCGTCATAGTATTAGCGTAACAATCTAGGATATCATGACATGGAGACAACTAATCCATACCCAGAATCACGTTGAATTCAACTGTACTAAGCAATAATAGAACAACTCTAGTCTCCAATCTCCCAATGGTCACCATATTACACATGGTCCACAATAATAGAATCACCCACCGGCATAGATACATACGGGGCATATACAGATAACAAGAAAAATATGATGATACATACGAATAAGTGGAGCCGGGGTCAAATTATATAGAAGCATCCCTATGGCATACTGAGACAATACCTGTGATCACAGCGTCTGAAGCAATGGCCTATGGCCTGAAAGGGAAAGCATATCATCGAGCCTGACCGCCACTTGATCGACCTCCTCCTCTAGGGCGACCTCTAGCTGCTTGAGCTCCAACTTGAGCTGGTTGAGCAGGTGAGGAAGTAACTGGTATGGAAGTCATAGCCTGACTCCTCCGCTGAACTGGACCTCCCAAGAAATGAGGACAATACCTCCTGACATGTCCAAACTCCCCACACTCGTAGCAATCCGATACGTCAATGGTGGTGGAGACTGAATCAAACCGCGAGAACCAGAATAGCTACTAAAAGAACCTGGTACAGATGAACCTTAAACTTATGGAGCACGAGATAAACTCTAAGCTGGGAGGGAAGATGAATGACCCGGACGAGTACTATATGAACCATGGCTAGCTGATGCACCACGATGAACCGGACGAGTCATCTGAACGGTCTTGTAAGAATGACCCCTGCTGTGGAGGGACTGCCCTCCAGAAGAACACTGCTGAAATCAGCCACACCATGAGGCCTCTTGGCCTCCCTCTCCTTATGCTCCTGACTACAGACCTTCTCTAACTTCCTAGCAATATCAACCAACTCGTCGAACCAAGCACCTGACACAATCTCTCGAACCATGAAAAAGTGCATTCCATAGTTGACGCCATCAATGAACCTCCTAATCCTCTCCATCTCTGTGGGAACCAACCAAATCTCATGACGAGCTAACCCAGAAAATCTCATCTCATACTAGGTCACAGACATACCCTCTTGGTGTAGCTGCTCAAACTGCCTACACAACTCCTCCATGCGGGTCTGTGGAACAAACTTCTCCAAGAAGAGAACGGAGAACTCGATCCACGTAAGTGGTGCAGCACCGGCATGCCTGCTAAACTCATAGGCATTCCACCATCTGAAGGCTACACGCGACAATTGAAAAGTAGTAAATGAGACTCCTCTAGTCTCCAAGATACCTGCGTGCAAATGATCCACTAACACCTATCCAAGAAGTCCTGATCATCCTCTGACTGAGCCCTACTGAATGATGGAGGTCTGAGCCTCCAAAACCGCTCTAGCCTCTTGTTCTCCTTGTCACTCATCGGTGGACCCACCTGGGTCTGAGAAAATGCAACTGGCTGGGCTGGTAGTGCCCCCGATGTCTGAATTTCCTAGACACCTGCTATGGAGTACAGGCGGCGGGAGTCTGAGCACCTCCCCTAGACTGAGAAGTGGTTGGTGTGGCCTGAACTGAAACCGCCTGATCAAGGCTAGTGTATACAGTCAATATTTGGGACAAAGCCTCGAGAAGGCCTGGAATCATAATGGGTGCAACTGGTGCTTGAGCTGGTCCCACCAGCTCAACCACAACGGCGACCTTTGCCTCTAGTGGCCCTAGCTGATGGCACTGGTGGCCATTTGCCCGATCTGGTGGCACGTGTCCTCACCATGTGTGAGAGATAGAATAACATAAGTTTTGTTTTCGAAATCAACAAATCCGCACGAAAAGCATACAAGAAAGTAAAGTTTTCCTAATGGTTCGATAGCCTTTCGAAGATAAGTACAGACGTCTCCGTACCAATCCACAAGACTCTACTTAAACTGCTCATGACTCGCGAGACCTATGTAACCTACGCTCTGATACAAACTTGTCACGCCCCAAAACTCAACATGTCGTGATGGCGCCTATCACAGTACTAGGCAAGCTGACAACCACAAATAACTATGCAGTTTTAAATTGAAAACAAGATGAAATAGGTTTATTACTAATATATCCCATAAAAATCGATAAGAAATATTGTGACTAAAATACAAAATTTCCAATCCGAGTGTCACCGAGTGAATGAGCACCTAAATGAAAATAAAGCCAAGACTTCAAATACAACTATATGGAAAGGTAGAACAATGCTAAATAAAAGAAAAGAATGAGAGTCGGGGTGTGCGGATGCCAAAGCAGCTACCTCAAAAGTCTTCAAGAAGACTAAGCTCCAAATCTAACAACCGCCGTGCCCAAACGTACCTGGATCTGCACACGAAGTGCAGAGTGTAGTATGAGTACAACCGACCCAATGACTTAATAAGTAACATGACTAACCTTGGGATGAAAGCAGTGACGAGCTCATATAGGTACAGTCCAAATCCATATTTTTAACAGTACAAATATGACAGGAAGAATGATAGTAATATTCAGAGAAATCTCATAATCAGTTTATACACAGTACATAAATGTTGACATGTTTTCAAATTTAACAGTTTAAGTTCACACGGATAAAATATGCCAAGTGTGACTAATATGAGGAATGTTACATCTCTATATCTACATGTCAAATGTGCATGTGACATGTAATGCATCACAATGATAACCTCTCGTACTCACACTCTCAGAGTACCCAATCTGACTATCTCCACTCTCACTCATCACACTCAATCACTTAGAATTGTACGGTACATGCGCTCACTGCCGGTATGTCATACTCCGAAAGGGCGGATCCTGTCCAAGCGCTAATATAAAGCTAATATGGCTTGCTTCGGCGTGCAACCTGACCCCATAATAATAATATATAAAGTCTATAAGGCCTGCTGCGGCGTTCAACCCGATACATAATTATATATATATATATATATAAAGCCAAGAAGGTCTGCTGCGACATTCAACATGATCTATAATAATATATATATATATATATATATATATATATAAGCCAAGAAGGCATGTTGCGGCGTACAACATGATCCACAACCTCACTCACAACACGGCTCCAAGGCCGCAACATAGTCATCAGTCTCTCCAGTCTTTCAGGCTCACCAACCTCGTGCCAAAAATCCAAATCAATGATACATGATGCAACAATAAATAGAAACTGAGAATGAGATATGATATGCAAATGATGAATGTGACTGAGTACATAATTACTATTTAAGTAAATAATCAACAGCAGAAATGACCCAATGGGTCTCAACAGAATAAGCGTATAGCCTAACATGATTTCTAACATGGATTGCAGCTTAATTACTCTAACACATAGGGATAACATGAATAGCAACAAGGTTTGATAACTACATTATACCACGATATCGACCGGGTCACAATTACTATGGTGCAAGTCCACACGCCCGTCACCTAGCATTTCTGTCACCTGAACATTGACTACATAACACGTATTTCAGGGATTCAAACCCTCAGAATCATGTTTAGAAGTGTTACTTACCTCAAACTGCACGAATCCCTACTTTAACAAGTCATTACGTCACGAATCGACCTCCGGGCGACTCAAATCTAGCCACAAACAACTTAATACAATCAACACAAGCTATAGGAATCAATTCCATATGATAAAGCTAGGTTCTTAAACAAAAGTAAAAAATTCAACCTCGGTCCACGTCTTTAAATCTGACAAAATTAACAAAATATGAACACCCATTCAACAACGAGTCCAACCATACCAAAATTACTCAATTCCGATCTCAACACGACCTTAAAATCCTCAAATTATTGTTTATAATGTTTCTACAATTTTTCCCAATTTTTCCAACCTAAAACACTAATTAAATGATAAAAATAATGATAGATTCATGTATATTAACAAAATCCGAGTATGAATCACTTACCGAAATCAACTCCTTGAAAATCCCTCCAAAAATTGCCAAAATCCTATCCCCAAAGTCCAAATGTGAATTAATACTCTAACCCTCGTTTTTGAAATCTTATATTCTGCCCAGGTGCTCCTCTTTGCGATCGTAAAGCACAAATTTACAAGCTGCCAAATCAACCCTTCAAGAACACAGAGCTCCACGTGCAAACGCGATGCCCAGGGACCCAACTCTACGCGATATCATGCCTCCTCCAGCGATCACGATAAACAAACGCGTGGCTTCAGGCAACCCTTCCTTCCTTCTTTGCGAATGCGTCTTCTCCCACGCAATCGCATTACACAACTCCCTCAAAGCTTCGTGATTGAAGCCTTAACCATGCGATCTCATAGAACAAATCCTCACCTGACAAACCTTACCCTCTGCTATCGCGTAAGAGGAAGCCAGAAGCACAGGCATCAGCAACTTCAACTACTCTTCTATATCAAATTTAAATCCGTTAACCATCCGAAATCAACTTGAGGCCCCCGGAACCTAAATCAAATATACCAACAAGTCCTAAAATATCGTACAAACACACTCAAAGCCTCAAATCACATCAGGCAACACTAAAACCACGAATCGTACATCGATTCAAGACTAATGAACTTATGAACTTCTAACTTCCAAAGCAAATGCCGATACATACCAAACCGACTCTGATTAAACTCAAATTTTGCACGCAAGTCATAAATGACACAACGAACCTATTCCAACTTCCGAAACCAAAATTCGAGCCTGGTGGTTACAAAGTAAACTCTCGGCCAAACCTCTCAACTCTCAAAACTTAAACTTTTCAAACTTTCGCCAAATCAAGCCAAAATCATCTACGGACCTCCAAATCAATATCCGGACAAAATCCTATGTCCAAAATCACCCTATGAAGCTATTGGAATCATCAACACTCCATTCCGGAGTCATTTACACGTAAGTCAACATGCGGTCAATTCTTTCAACTCAAGCTTCCAACCTCTGGACTAAGTGCCCCAATTCGTTCCGAAACTTCCCCGGACCAATGACCCCAGCAAGTAACATAAGAACAAACGAACACAGAATAAGCAATAAATGGGAAAACAGGGCTATAATACTAAAAACAACCGTCCAGGTCGTTACACTATCTCGATTCAATTCCTTGGGCTTTTATAAAGACTTCCAAAGCTCCAAGTTATTTGATTTTGCTCCAATTTACTTATAACTAAGAATCAGTTCCTAGAAGGCATAAAATACGTAATAGGTGAAGTCACCATGATTTAATATTGAACACCGGAAAAGTGCAGTAATTAGAGTGCAAAATGCAGATTAAACACGGGTTTCTAGCCTACTATCAATCACTGTTTATTTTTAGATCTTACAACAAAGAAAAATATTTGTAAAGGATATGTATATGGTGATCTCTACATCCTTGATGAATGGGAGCCGTAGTCTGTTGCATTCTCCAGTATCGTGTCTCCTTTTCAAGCACATTGTAGATAGGGGCATCCTTCTCTACATTTGTTGAAGAAGCTTTGTGTCACGACCCAAACCGTTGGGCCGCGACGGGCACCCGGTACCTTACGCAAACGAGTACCAACATAACGTATCTTTTTATGTCATACTATCATAGATAACTGAGCCGGAAGGATGCCATGAGATAAGCAGAATACAACACGTGATATCAACTTATACATAAGACATGCGTGCCTATAAGGCCAAAATAATCACTCGTATACTAAACATAGACCGACAAGGCCATACAATCTTTTACGTGCATGACATCTGTCTAAAAGCCTTTAAGAATACATAATTTTTATAAAGGTCAGGACGCAGTCCCGCCATACCAAACAATACACGTCTAAATCAAACTAACCAAACAAGCAACTCCGAAGCAAATGGAGCGCACCAACATCTTTCGCTGAGCTGATAGCCTACTTGGAGGGATCTCGACCTGTCTATCGGGACCTGCGGGCATGAAACGCAGCATCCCTAGGAAAAAGGGATGTCAGTATGAATAAAGTACGAATAATGTACCGAGTATGTAAGGCACATAAATAAGTACATAACATGCATGAGAGAAATATAGTGTAAATGGCTCAACTTGTAAGTCTGGATAATTCCAAAATTCATGAAATAATTATAGTGTCATGCATATGTGTATGAATGTCATGTCGTGCATAGGTACATATTTCATAACATCATCAGGCCTCTAAGGGCATTCCATCATATCATCTCGGCCACTGTGGAAAAAATCATCAACGTATACTAGCTGATCAGGTGGTGGTGCGTATATAACGCCACAACCGTTCCCATATATATATATACATATATATATATATACATATATATATATATATATACACACACACACATACGTGTATATAACGCCATCTGGTCATGGGTCAATGTACATGTATAAATGCATGTAATGCATAATAAATATATTAATAAGATTTTCTCGGAATGCCATAAAAATCAATATGCCTTTTGGATAAACTTTATCAAATACATATTGTTCTGAGACCCATGAACAGAAGATATAATAATAATTCACATGGAGAATCCAGAATATAGACACCCCTAGTATTTCTATGAATAGGGTCATTTATGGAAATTGTGCATTTTCTCGTTTCGTTTATGCCGTATAGATCATGACAAAATAAAGAAGGGAAAGCCTTAACATACCTGAGCGATTCTCTTGGCAATTCCTCTGACACACGATAATTACGACAAAACACGAAATAAGTTGTATAAAAAGCTCGAAGCAATCACGTTACTTATGCAAAGAAAATCTTGGCCGAAACCTTTCCCGAAGAATTTTGCAACAATGTTGCTATTTGGGAATGGAATTAACGTTGCTATGTTTTGGATTAGAAAGTATTTGGATGGGTAACGTTTCTGTGTTTGGATGAAGCTTTCATGTTATATGTAGAGCTATTTACAAAATGACTTAGGATTTCTTAACCTTCATGAGTGGCCCCACTTGATGGCTTAGTTGGCCACTAAATCCTTCAATTTTTTGCCACATTTCATGTGACATTAAGAGTCATTAGTTTGCACATTTTGGCTGCCACGTTTTTTTTATAAGGCTTATCCAAAAATTCATCCACTTATTCCTTAATTATATGGTTAATCTTTCACCAAAATCCATAATTAACCAAATATTCACATAATTGAAAATTATCTTAAATTACTTAAAATACTACTCACTTTTAACACACCTTATACACCTTACTATCATGGCCATGGGGGTACCTTGTATGGTACTAGTCCATAAATACTTGATATTTTAGCTCGCGCCGTATTTTATCCCAAAATGCCATACTTTGACGAAATTCTTTTTCTTTGATTTTTTTACCTTCTCACCTTCATGAATTTACTCATTACTTATTTGAAATAGGATAAAATGCTTATAATCTTAAAATAATCTCATTCCCGAACTTACGTTCGATTAACTTATGATGAAACTTTAACGTACGAAAAATGCGGGATAATATCTCATTTCCGAGCATTCACCAATTTGCTTATGGCCTAATTTTTACGTACGAAAACATGGGGTGTAATACTTTGTCCTCAGTTCCAGAATATTTCTTCATAGGATTGTGAGTCATGCCGTTTTTCAAAACACTTCACATCTCGTTAGGTCCAATAGTTAATAAGCGAGTCGAGTCAGCTTTTGATTTAGTTTATTCTGATGCTTGGGACCATGTTATGTTGTTTTTCAAAACTAGGCATAAGTACTTTGTCGCTTTTGTAGATGATTTTTCTCGAATGACTTGGATTTACTTTATGAATAGTAGCTCTGAAGTATTTACTCATTGTTCTGCCTTCTATGCTGAAGTCAAACTCAATTTAATGCTTCAGTGAGTATTCTAAGGAGTGATAACGCTAAAGTGCATGTCACGATCCAATTCCCACTATAGGTCATGATGGCGCCCAAACTCGTCGTTAGGCAAGCCAATGGTGAACTGCCAACTTAATTATCCATTTTATTATTTTTTGAAATAGTGAATTTTATTAGATAAAGAAATTTACGCATTAAAATCATAGAAACTTACAACTTAACTAGAATAGATAATAATAGTGTGTAGATGCTAAGAAAAACCACAAATAAATTCTAGAACATCCCAAAACCTAGTGTCACAAGCGCGTGAGTATTTACTAAGGAGTACAATGATAATACAACATCTGTCTGAGATATAAAATAGACAGGATAATTTTAAATATGATGGAGACTATGAGGGTTGCGGTGCGTAGCATATAGTACATCTCACAATAAAGTCTCCCCACTAGCTGCGCCTACGCGCCAAGATGACCATCAAAAGAACCTGTCAGATCCTGCACATTTAATACAGAAGGTAGCATGAGTACGTAAATCAACTCGTTCCCAGCAAGTATCTAATCTAACCCTGGAAAAGTAGTGATGAGGGGTCGACATCGACACTTACTAATGGTCCAATAAAAAAATGTACAAGAATATTAGGTAGGCATGAAATACCACATAAATAATGGTGTAAGAGGTAATAATTAAATGATACTTTAACAAAATAACTCTTTAAAAATCCCTCAAAAATCACGTGCTAATCTCGCCAAGTAAGGGACAACGTGTAATTATGAATTTTCAAGTCATAAAAGACATATCAAGTTTAATCGGACTCCGAGTAACAATGCACACGAGTTATGCCCAGGTCATACGGCTCGATCCATAATAATCGAGTACATACACTGCCGAGGTCGGACGACCCGATCCATGGATGCATCCCATAATGCTTATAAATATCACCGAGGCGTTCGACTCGATCCACAGGAATAGGGGAACGCTTCGGATTTGCAAATTATGTATTTACAACTTCAAGGTAAGTCCATAAAAGAATATAAATTCTCATCAATAATTAACGGTCCGCCAAATCTCTAGATAAGAAGCTCGATTTAACATAATCTTTAACCAAATTCTTACTTATTAATTCCAGCAATTTAAACTAGCAAATCGAGTTCAAATAGTGCAAGTAATAGCATATTAAAGGATCTCTAGATAGGAAGCTCGATTAAACATAATCTTTAACCAAATTCTTACTTATTAATTCAAGCAATTTAAACTTGCAAATCGAGTTCAAATAGTGCAAGTAATAGCATATTAAAGGCCTATGTCTACCCGGACATAACATGAATTTTAACTACGCACGGACTTTTGTCACTTCGTGCATTCTTAGCACCTACAATTAGTAGCAAATAATATTTTAAATACCTACGAGGTAGTTTTTCCCTCACAAGGTTAGACGGGAGACTTACCTCGCTCCGAAGTTCTATCACCGGCTCCAACGCCTCTTTAACACTTCAACCGATACCCTTCAAGTCCAAAACTATTCAAACAACATTCAAACCAATAAAAATATACTCTAACACCCATAATTAATCAATTTATAACAATCCTCAACTCCGCTCAAAAAGTCAACAAAGTCAACCATCGGGCCCACGTACCCGAATTCCGAAATTCTTCGAAGATAAACATTACCCATAACAAGACTCAAATATATAATTTATTCCCAATTCCATGTCAAATTTCGTGGTCAAAATCCAAAAATACCATTTCTAGGTTTTCTTCAAGATTTCACAATTTCTTCAAAATTCCATGTTTAAATCCAAACATAATCCATGTTAACTTAAAACAAGTGTTAATCACTTACCTCGTGTTGCTCGACGAAAATCTCCTCAAAATAGCTCCACAAATTCGGCCATCCAAGTGCAAAATGAGAGAAATGAGAGCTAATCCCTGACTTAAAAAAATGAGTATGCCCAGGTCCTTCTTCTTTGCGCTCGCAGAAATACCCTCGAGAGCATGAAGGATAAAATCAGCTACCCCAGATTCCTTCTACGCGAATTACAAGTCATAAATTACAATACAAACCTATTTCCAAGGCTCAGAATCCCAAATGGACATCAATAACACCAAAGTCCACTTCAAGTTAAACTTAGGAAATTCAAAAATCTTCAAAATTCCAACTTTTCATAATAGCGCAGAAATTCTCTCAGACTACTTGACACTCAACCCGAACATATGACCAAGTCCGAAATCATCATACGAACCTATTAGAACCTTCAAATCCTGATTCCGAGGTCATTTACTCAAAAGTCAAACCTTGGTCAACTCTTCTAACTTAATGCTTACGAATTGAAACTTTTCCTTCCGTCAACTCCGTATTTCCCGAAATTAAATTTCGACCACGTGTACAAGTCATAAAACATGAAGTGAAGCCACTCAAGGACTCATATCCCTGAACGATGCGCTAAAGCTCAAAACGACCGGTTGGGTCTGTTAACGGCCAATTTTAACCCTCGTTTTTAAAATTAATTTATTTATACTTAATAATTTACAATAAATATTTTTAAAGTGTTTTCTAGTAATAAATACTTATTTTTACAAATTAATTAAATATTAGTTTCAAAATAAATTACTTAGTATTAATATTATGTAATTACACATATGCTTTCTATTTTAAGATTACTGAAATAACTTTTAAATACATAACATAGGCCTATATAGTTAATTTAATGAATTATTATTTAATTTCTAGTTAATTAGACTACTATGTTAATAATTCAAAATTAGTGTTACAATTTAGAAAACAAAATATTTTTACAATAATTAATTAAAATAATTTGTAGTTATAATTTTTACCACATTTTATTGAATACTGTTAAGTTTACTTAAATTAATTTCAAAAAGGGATTGAAAGACAAAAGGCTAAAATTGCAATTCTTAACTAAATGCAGAGTGACCATCTCTTAAAATTATTTTTAGCCCAAATGCCAACCCCAAACGGATGTGACCCAGTACAAACACCCAATCTCATTTCACTTTGGAAATCCTTTCCGTCATCTTTACACCAATCACCACGTGCCGCGTCACCTGTCTCCAGCACCGACAAAACAAACACAAACCATCTGGGTCGTCCATATCGTAAATCAACGGCCCACGTTTTAAATCCATTTCCTCTTTAATTCTTAAGCATCCAGAGATTTCTTTTCAACCGTCTGATCAAATTAATCCAGTGGCCACCAATTTTTCCCATTTAAATCATTTCTAAATTCCCGATTGTCAAAATGAATGGAGTCATTGATCAACAGATCCAACGGCCCCCATTCCATATCCTACCTTAAACTCAAAGACCAACCTCTATTCCCCTAAAACCCTAATCATTCACTCCAAAGACCTGGCTGCCACCTTTCCCTTTTTTCCCATCTCTCTCAAACACTCAAACTCGTCAATCACCCAAAACCTTGCACTAATTAGTGCAAGGTCGTGAATCTTGACCAGAAAACATTCCTTGTTCCTTCATTACTCATTATTCTCGTTGAACCCTTACTCATTTGGCCTTTGAAACTCAAAGCCCCAAATTCGAAAACCCTAACCTAGAGATGAAACTTCAAATCGACTGTGGCTTTTCAAATCCATGGCATGCATGGCCATTCATTCCGCCTCTGCACTACGAAGCTCATCATTTCTTTCCTTTTTATCCATTCAATTTCAATATCCCATATTTGAAGAAGTCATACCAAATGGTTAAACTTCAACTCGCCAGAGCCCTGGACCGCCTCAAGAAGGGATTCTGACATTTTGAAGGTTGCAATTTTTTGCTGCAGATATGATAGTTGGAGCATCTTCAAAGAGGACAGTACCGTTAGGAATTTCCACGGCGACCATGGAATGACTACATAGCTTTTCACCATAAAAAAAGAATGACTTTCATCCACTACAGGTTTGCACAGCCGGAAAACGCTGTGGATTGGGTACACTTCTTTA
The DNA here is from genome assembly GCA_005239525.1 of Nicotiana knightiana. NCBI lineage: Eukaryota > Viridiplantae > Streptophyta > Magnoliopsida > Solanales > Solanaceae > Nicotiana > Nicotiana knightiana. The sequence goes on from ML381474.1 coordinate 90,344, forward strand.
GCAATTTGACTGATGACAAGGTCCATTGGATGTTCGAGTGATTTCCTACTAGCGAGTTCATCATCAGGTCCAGGGATGTTCCTAACTTAGTGTTGATCAGAGTGATGGGTATATATCTTTATGCTCCTATCAGGGTCATGAGACATGCTGGGAGAAAACAAGTCATACCGTAAGTCTCCAAGATGGTTCATTACAAAGCAGACTTTCAAGGTGATGCCATTCCATTAAATTGTGAATCCCAACACATGTGGCATATGAAGATTATTGTGGAGAAGGTTACCATCGAACCGGATCGATACCACGCCGGTCATGTGTATTTCTACCTATAATGGTTGGATGATGACATAGCGGGAGAAGTCGAGCCAGGGGTCGATCGAGGAAACAGGGTCATAGATGAAGTTGCTGAAGCACATGTAAAATACAAGAGGTTGCGCAAGAGAATACTTGAGTCTGAAGCCAGGCATTTGGAACAACACAAGGTAGACATAGAATCAATCAACGAATGGAGGGAAATTGCTACAAAGTCAACAGAGAGGTTGGAATACTTAGAGCAGGGTCTGATGGAACTTGAGGGGAAGATGAGGAAAAGGATCGTGGATTTTCAGAATGCAGAGCACACGAAGGAGGACACCTAGAAAAGGCGTATCTGCTGCTGGACATGCGCGACCTGGGGAATCTGATCGATGGGGACAAGAAGACCAAGCTTGGAGAAGGTCCCTCTTGGACCAATTAGATTAGAATTATTGTTTACTTGCTTTTCTAGAGTCATTTTAGAAATTTATTGTAATAAGGAAAATGCCACTAGAAACTCTTTTAATTATTGTCATTTTAGAGGTGTGACTTATTTATTACATTAATGAAATGAGGCAGTTATCGGCATTAAGCTTCTCCAAATCTACGTGTCGCTAGGCCTACCTCAGGCACAATGAGGTCCCCAAATTAGAACGCGAAGTTATAGTTCCGCAATACATGTTTAGATACTGCAAATATTCTTCCAAAATCCCGTACTAACTTGTTTACCTTTTTGCTTTTCTTTGTTTTGATTAGTCCCACCCCCTAAGGTTGGTTCGTGCATACTGGCATCATCAGCATATCATACCAGATGCAGAGGTCCCCCACCTCCTCCTCCTCCAAGTGATCCTAAAAGTAAGGGAAAGGCTAAGATGGACGACATGAGCGATATCAGGAAAGATAACGTTGTGCATGTGGAAAATGTTGAAACTTTAGATGGTCGGAGTACTCCGGCACAGAATGATTTGGTTCTACGGCTGGAGCAGAAAATACTGGAATTGCAAGGGGAACTTGAGCAGGTCCGCAACTTGGCAAACCTCTCCCTCACCTTAAACGTCCCGAATATTAACCAACAGAACACCCAATACCCAAAACCTCCTCAAAACACGCTAAACCAACATCCACAAAATCTTCCCGCACCTCATCAATACGCCACGCCTCCTCAAAATCCTAACCCTCCACCAGTACTAACTCCTCCTCAACACCAACATCTTCCAACTCAGTATCCATAAACTAATACCTACCATACTCCTCAAAATACACCCTAACCTACCCTCGATTCGGTGAATTCAACCAATGATCACTACTATACCCAAATCCCCGGTATCCACCAAAGTAACACCATATATGTAGAAACTCTACCTCACCCTACTCAACAAACACCATACATACCAGAATCCGCCAAGAAGGACCTGCTCATCAAGAATATGGCAGAGGAACTTAAGAAGCTCAGAAGCCGAGTCCAGGGTGTCAAAGGGGTAAAGGTATTGAGGGTTTGAACTATGAAGATCTGTGTATTCAGCTAGACGTAGAATTGCCGGAGGGTTACAAAACTCCCAAGTTTGAGATGTTTGATGGAACAGGTGACCCAAAGGTGCATTTAAGGACATACTGTGACAAGTTCGTAGGAGTTGGGAAAGATGAGAAAATTCACATGAAGCTGTTCATGAGAAGTCTCACTGGAGACGCCCTATCTTGGTACATCAGTCAAAATCCCAAGAAGTGGGTTAGCATCGCATCGGATTTCATGGGATCGTTTCAGGTTTAATATGGAGAATGCACAAGACGTCTTCTACATACAGAATCTCAAGAAGAAGCCAATAGAAGACTTTCTGCGAGTATGCTACTCGATGGAGATCGGAAGCCGCGAAAGTAAGGCCGACATTGGAAGAAGAAAAGATGAACAAGTTCTTTGTCTGGTCCCAAGACCCACAATACTATGAAAGGTTAATGGTTATCGAGAATCCCAAATTCTCCGACATCATCAATCTAGGGAAAGGATTGAAGAAGGGATCAAGAGCGGAATGGAAACTAATTTTGAGGCATTACATGCTACGAATAAAGCTTTGCAGTCAGGGGGAATATCCAAAAAGAAAGAAGTAGGGGCTGTGATGTTAGCTCAAGGTCCAAAATCTCCTCTTATATACCAAATACCTCCACCCACATATCAGCCTTCACCTCCCAAATATCCACAACCCCCCACTGCCTACCACACTTATAACACCCAGTCAACATATATCACTCACTGCCAGCCCGCCAAAACTATCAGAAACCTAGACCAAACTTCGATCGCAGGCTACCCAGACAATAAACCCCTATTTCTGAACCCATCGATCAATTATACGAGAGACTGAAAGCTGCTGGATAGTCACCCTTATTCACGTTGTTTCCATGGAAAACTCCTCTCAATGGGTCAATCCAAACAAAACATGTGCCTACCACTCCGACATGAAGGGTCATACTATTGATGAATGTCGTACCCAAAGACAAGATCCAGACACTAATTGATACCAAGGTCATACAAGCAAAGGAGGCTGCACCTAACGTCCGCAACAATTCCCTCCCGGATCATAGGGGCGAAGGAGTAAATGTGATTGAGACTGATGAAGAATGGGACCTTAAGAAACCTGCGGTCACTCTTACTCCTATTGTGGTCCAGATACAGCCACCAGTCGAAGTTGAAGTAGTCGCACCAACCCCGTTCGAGGTAGAAACAACACCTGCAGTTGCACCTGCTCCATTTGAAGTAGAAGTAACCACGCCCTTCATTGTGACGGTAGCATCCACACCACCCTTTAAGTCCAACATCGTACCCTGGGACTATGTTGCAGAAGCGAGGAGGAAAGGAAAAGCAAAAATGGAAGAATGTGGTGCAGCACAAGGGATGACCAGGACTGGTAGAATTTATACACCTGAGAATTTGGGAGGAACAAGTAAAGAAGCCGCCTCCAAGCAGCCCATCATTGAAACTGGCTCGGATGATCTTGGAGAAAGGTGCAAGCGAGAGAATATTTTGTGGTAGACCATCTGAACAAAACTTCTGCTCAGATATCCATTATATCATTACTGCAGAATTCTGAGGCACATAGGAATGCCTTGATGAAGGTATTGAATGAAGCTTACGTACCCAACAATATCACCGATGGGGAGATGGATAACATGGTAGGGCAAGTACTGGAGAGCAACAAGATCACCTTTCATGAAGACAAATTGCCACCAGAGGGATTAATAGCCTGTTTGGCCAAGCTTTTTTTTGGGCCAAAAGTGCTTTTTTTGGCCAAAAATTGAGGTGTTTGGCCAAGCTTTTGGAAGGAAAAAAGGTGCTTTTGAGGAGAAGCAGAAGCAATTTTTGAGAAGCAGAAAAAAGTAGCTTCTTTCCAAAAGCACTTTTCTGAGAAGCACTTTTGAGAAAAATACACTTAGAAGCAGTTTTCAAAAGCTTGTCCAAACACTAATTACTACTCAAAAGTGCTTTTCAAATTAATTAGCCAAACACAAACTGCTTCTCACCAAAAGCACTTTTTTTAAAAGTACTTTTGAGAAAAGCACTTCTCAAAATAAACTAATTTTAGAATCTTGGACAAATAGGCTATAAGCCACAACAGGGCACTGCACATCACAGTACAATGCTAGGATAAATTCATTGTCAGGGTTTTGATAGACGAAGGTTCCAGTCTCAACATCTGTCCGCTAACAACTCTGAAAAGGTTGGGTAAAGGTTTTCATGAAATACGAGCAGGGACTATGAATGTGAAGGCGTTCGATGGGTCTCAAAGGGCCACAATTGGGGAAACCAATCTATGCTTCCAGATGGGCTCGACTTGGTTTGATGTTGAATTTCAAGTGCTAGACTATCCGCCTCACACAATCTGCTATTGGGATGACCTTGGATACATGCCACCGAGGCCGTGGCTTCCACTTTGCTCCAGGCTATAAAGTTCGAATGGAATCATCAGGAGGTGATTATTCATGGAGACGGGAGAAAACCCATTTATACCAATCAAACTAATCCGGTCGTGGAAAATAGAAGGAAGTTAGGTGGGGAGACTTATCATCGCATCGAGCGCGTCAATACAATTAAGAAAGACAAGTGGTGGAGCAGCAAAATAGAAAGCATACTAGCATGGGCAGGGTATGAACCCGGAAAAGGGCTCGGGAAGAACCTCCAAGATATTGCCAAACCAATATAGCTAAAACGTCATGACACGACCTTCAGACTTGGATATCAGTATACCTGGCAGGAGTATGACGATTGGTCGCCACCATGGCGTGGTCCTTATTACCCTCTTGAGCGGAGGTACCATATTTGAGCCAATCCTTTCATCAGGCCGACATGATATGGGGATCTGAAGAAGATAAAGTTCTAGTTGGCTTAAGGAACCTGTTCTTGGAAGAAGAAGACATGGATTGCAGTGTGAGTGTTGAGAAGGAGGAGGAAGAAGGCCTCATCATCCAGACAGTGGAGAAGGGAGCTGTTCTCAGGAACTGGACCGCCACACCATCTGGGGCCCGGCGAGTCCCGGGTTAGCATGACTGCTAGTGTCATTCATTTTGAAAACAATTCCTTTTGAGCATTTTGCTTAAAATTTTTTTTTCTTTTCAATATTACGCTTTGGAAAACATTGTTTGAAGTCATATAAAATTGCTCTGTTTGACATCTTAACATTTATCAACGGCTTGATGTTTTATTATTATTATTATCTTTCATATCTTTCTCTCTACAACATTACTATTTCTTACCTTGATGAACCAACGATTGTGACATGTAATGAGACAACGCAACATAAGGATAGTGACTCGGAAGAGATAGAAGAAGAAGATATGATACCTAAGGAAATCGTTAGAGAAGTTGGGAATTTTGAGAACAAACCTAAGTCCAACCTGGACGAGACTGAGGTAGTTAACTTGGGAGATTCTGAAACCATCAAAGAAACTCGCATAAGCATTCACTTGTCACAATCAGAGAAGGAAGAGTACACTCGTTTCCTGAGAGAGTATGAGGACATTTTCGCATGGTCATATGACGATATGACCGGGTTGAGCATATCCATAGTGGCTCACAAGTTACCTACCAATCCAATGTGTCCACCAGTAAAGCAGAATCTCAGAAAGTTCAAACCAGACATGAGTCTAAAAATCAAGGAAGAAGTCACCAAGCAGATCAAAGCTAAGGTCCTCAGGGTAGTTGAATATCCAACTTGGTTGGCCAACATTGTGCCGGTTCCGAAGAAAGACAGGAAAGTCAGGGTGTGTGTCGACTATCGGGATTTAAACAGAGCAAGTCCCAAAGATGATTTTCCACTACCAAATATACACATACTGATCGACAATTGCGCCAAGCATGAACTCCAATCCTTTGTAGATTGCTTCGCCGATTATCATCAGATTTGGATGGACGAAGAAGACGCAGAGAAAACAACTTTCATCACGCCGTGGGGAGTGTACTGTTACAAAATGATGTCGTTTGGTTTAAAGAATGCTGGGGCCACCTACATGAGGGCCATGACAACCATTTTTCATGACATGATACACAAGGAGATAGAAGTATATATGGATGACGTCATCATCAAATCCAAGAAGGCCACAGATCACATAACAACTATGAGAAAGTTCTTTGACCGTAGCACCCACAACTAATAGCACATGACTATTACATCACGTAAGGGGTAATTTCCCCCTCACAAAGTTAGACAGGAGATTTACCTCGCTCCGAAGTTCAACAACCGGATCCAACGCCACTCTAACACCTCAAACCGAATGCCCATCGATCCGAACTAGTCAAACAATCATGAAAAACCAATATAAATATACTCCAATATCATAATTAATTAATTTATAACAATTACCAACTATGCTCAAAAAGTCAATAAAGTAACCCTTAAGCCCACGTGCCCTGATTTCGAAAAGTTTCAAAAATAAACTTTACCCATAACAGCATGAACTCAAGTATATGATTTATTCCATATTCCATGTCCAATTTAGTGGTTAAAGTCCAAAAATACCACATTCTAGGTTTTCTTCAAAATCACACAATTTCCACAAATTTCCATGTTTAACTCCACATATAATCCATTTACTTCACTAACATTATGTAAGAATTACTTATCTTTCAATGGTTGATGAAAATCTCTCCTTGAAGATCTCCCAAAATCGCCCAAGCTAAGAGAGAATTAAAGAAAAATTGGCCAAATCCCGTATTAAAAATAAAGCTGACCGACGCTGCCTCGCATCTGCTCTCCACTGGTCCTTTCTGTGACAGCCGCTTCTGCGGCTTCAATTTTGCACCTACGAGAACTCAGGCCAGGTTGTCGGCCGCATCTGCGGTGCCTGTTGCGCATCTGCGTCCCTGCCTTTGCGCTACCCTCCCTTCGTAGGTGCGGTTTTGCTTCTACGGCGAAATAAGAGGTCCCAACACTGCCCAACCAAAATCCACTCATGCGCTTGCCTTGCCTCTTCTGTAGCTTTCTTTTCACAAGTGCAATTGCACCATTACTCGGGCCCTACAACAATACAACAAAGTTCCAAAGTGATCCGTGACTCATCTGAAACACATCCAAGGCCCTCGGGACCCTATCTGAACTTACCAACAAGTTCCATAACATAACACGGATTTGCTCGAGGCCTGAAATCACATCAAACATCATCAAAACTATGAATCGACGATCGAAACCTTTCTTTATACTTTCAAAGTTTTAAACTTTTCCGAACACGTTCGAATCATACTTAAACATTCTAGAATGACGCCAAACTTTACGTACAAGTTATAAATCACGATACGAACCTATTCCAAGGCTCTGAATCTCAAACAGACATCGATAACACCAAATCCTAATTCAAATAAAACTTAGAAAATTCTTAAACCTTCAAAATTCTAACCTTCCATAATAAGCGCCGAAATGCTTCTAGACCATCCGATACTCAACCCGAACATACACCCAAGTCCTAAATCATCATACAAACCTATTGGAACCTTCAAATCTCGATTCCGAGATCGTTTATTAAAAGTCAAACCTTAGTCAATTCTTCTAACTTAAAGCTTTTGAAATTAGAATTTTCTTTCCAAGTCAACTACGAACTTCACGAAATTCAATTCTGACCACATGTATAAGTCATAATACCTGAAGTGAAGCTACTCAAGACCTAAAATCGCTGAACAACGCGTTGGATCAAAATGAGCGGTCGGGTTGTTACACGTTCAATCAAGGACGGTGGCACCACAGTATTAACCGGAATTCCACCAAGTTCGGAAATATCCAATCTCGCGACTCATCCACCAACACCTGAACAACCATAGTCCGATTTCCTCCCCTCCACTGGAATCAAATGCCGAATCTCTCAATCACGAGCCGATTAATCCTCCTCTCGAATTATTCATTGTTGTGACACATAATTAAGGACCCTACAATTTACACCGACACTCATGAACATCACAATACTTCGTGCAAAGCCTCGAAACCGTAAGCAATACCAACATTGGGCTTAAATGATAGAACACTCCTCCACAAGGAAACGATGATAGTTTGCCCACATACACAGGGAAAACATCCTACACCACATATGTAGCGTCTTCAAACTCATCGGTGCCCAACTGATAACAACAACTCAACGTCGTGTACAAATGAATAGGAAGGAACCAAAGGCATAGAATATAACGAAATCAAATTGCACTATGAGGATCAAGGAAGGGAAATTCTCCTAACAGCCATGTAGCCTCTCGAAGATAAGTACAGACGTCTTCGCACCGATCCGCAAGACTCTACTAGACATGATCATGACTCATGAGACCTAAGTGAACCTAGAGCTTTGATACCAAGCTATCACGTCTCAATTCCCACTATAGGTCATGATAGCACCCAACATTACCGTTAGGCAAGCTAAATGTGAACTATCCACTTAAGCATTCATTTTATTATTTTTGAAATCATGAATTTTTATTAGATAAAAAAATTTATGCATTAGAAGTCATGGATACATTCAACTTAAGTAAAACGTAAAATGAAAGTATGTCAGTACTAAACAAAATCACAAATAAATTCTAGAATATGCAAAAATTCGGTGTCACAAGTGCATGAGCATCTAACAGAAAGTACAGTAATAATACAACACCTGCCTGGAATGCAAGATAGATAGAATAAAGTAAATAATAATGACGGAGACTCTGCGTGCTGTGAACTGTAGCATGGAACGCAACTCAACATAAAGTCCCCTCAACAGCTGCGCCAATGCGCCCAGATGACCATCTAATGTACATGCCTCAATACTTGCACATTTAGTGCAGAAGTGTAGAATGAGTACGTAAATCAACGCGTATCCAGTAAGTATCTAGCCTAACCCCAAAGAGGTGCTGACAAGGGGTCGACATTGACACTTTCTAGTGGTCTAATAAATCAAAAATAATAAGGTCGACAAGTATGAAACATGGTAAGTCAATAGTAGGAACAAATATAGGCAAATAATATGGTCTACAACCGAACAGTAAACACGAAGTCCTTAATTATCGAATACCTCCTCAAATGGAATATGTAATGATCAATACCCAATCGACGGTCACATCTCAAGTCAGGAGACTCATGAGTGTTGATACCCAATTTTTTCACAAATTATTTTAAAATATTTATATGTACCTTCAAAATTTCTTTTTATAATAACTGGTATTTTTTCGAAATTTTTCATATTCCTATTTAATCCTTTTCCAATTTATTCAGTATTTTTTATATTCAATAATTATTCATAAATTGTATTATAAAAATTTTCAAAATATTTCCCAGTAAATATATCATTTTTAATCCTATTAGAATTTAATTATTTCACAAATTAGCCAATTTGGCATTATTTGACCATAATTACAATAACATTGCAACTATTGCCTAATTGTACATTTTACACCATTTAAATCAATAATTATTTCATTTTATATTTTTATAATCATTAATTACCTTAATTTCATTTATCTAGCATTCAATTTCATCTTATATGTTTACTAGCTAACTTTATTTAATTATTTATCTATTTTAAATGGGTGTTTAACAATTAGCCACATTTATTTAAATTCTAACCTAATTCTAACCCAACCCATCAGAATTTAATCAACCCAATTCCATACCCAGCCCAAACCAATTCCATGCCCAGCCCAACCCCGGATATATCTGAGTCGTTGATCAAATTAGATCAACGTCTCAGATCCCACCTACCATAATTAAACCTAGACTTACCCCCCCCCCCTCCGACCCCTAATTTCCTAATCTCTCATTCTCTCTATCTCTCTCTGGTTCTCTCTAGTTCTCTCTAGAACCTTCCCTTATCTCTCCACCTCCGATGGAGTTTGTTCGTCTTCTCCGGCTAGTTCCCTCGCCGGAAACTGTGGTCCTTCACTATTTCCTGGTTATTGCTTCACCCTACACCGGTCTAATGGCACCCTAAGGCCCTCAAGCGAGCCTGGAGTGGTTCAGCTCCTACCTATGGTCCTTCATGCCATCTTCCGGCCTCCTCCGGCTATCTGAGTAAGAGCCATGACTTTTCCGGCTAACGCTAGCGACATCTTTAATGTTTCCTTGTTTTTCAACTCTTTGAAACCCTAACCTCTGGTATTTTTTGATTTTCTTTTAGATCTGACTGAGATCTGTGTATATTATGGGCTCTTTATTATTTTCCTTAAAGGTTTTCTGATTTCTCTAAAATAACGCTTCATCTTCAACTAGGGTTTCTAAAACCTCTTTCAAAACGCTTTCTCTTCTGATTTTTGGCACTAACCTATGATTCTTAGTATATTTTAATTGTTTGATTAAGCATTCTCTCTTTACTTGAGTTATTCTGTTAAAAAACCCCATTTTTAAGATTCTAAGTTCGTCTTGATTGTTGTGTTTAGTTGATCTGTATGTTTCTCATAAACATCCTATGATTCTACGATTCTTATTTATGTTTTCTTGTTAGGGTTTTTGTGTTCGATTATTCCTGAATATATCATGCTCTATACGAAACCCTAACTCATATTTGATATTGTTCTTACTTATGGTCCTGATTCTAGTTTATTACCTGCTTATTCTCATAGTGTCATGATAAATCAGTGTTATCTCCTCTATTTCCCTAGAACTGTGATGTTGTGTATTTTCCTTAGAAATCTTTACTAATTTTGCATATTTGTGTCACATTTGTCTTATTCTGATTCCCTGTGATTTCGAGGGATTTCTTACTAATTTTCAGAATTATTTTCTACCTTCTGTTACGTATAAGTATGTTGTTAATTAATTATATACTTTCCTTAATTAATATATCATGTACCTAGTCTTAATCACATGCCCTATTCTTTACTACTCTTTGTACGATAAAAATCAGTGTTTCAAATTAGTTCTCTTTCCTTCTTTACTACTGTGGTATCTGTTTGAACTGTGACTCCTTAATTGTGGGGAGTACTTGTATTGATTGGATCCTAATTGAGTTTATATCTATAATTATATACACTTTACTTGATTCCTTTCCTTTTGTTTCCACTACTTGTTACCGTTTGGGTATGATTCCTTAACTAAAGGAAGTCTGTATACTAAATTAATTCTAATTGATGATTATTTCTTTAATTACTGCTGAACTATTATTTTTACCTTATTCCTCTGCCTGTTTTTCAAAACTATATATACTCTATTCATATACACACACAGACACGAACTAATCTGTTCAAAAAATCTCTCTCACAATTCAAAGACTTTCCGCTCTCTCTTCTGTGCTAATTACCACTACTCTGGTTAGCCGGCTGCAAGCCAAGGCTAACTATTGCGCATTCTCCTACTTTCCTGTTTGTGTTATTGCTTTCTCCACTTCACTGGTATGTTCTAATTTATATAGTCTTCAAACCAACATGTTTCATTACTGTTGTGATTCAGCATGCTTCCAACTTGTTTACTTATTCTTCAACATGTATCTAGGACCGTGAAGTCCCCTCTGCATGTTTAAATTAGGCTTTATCTGTTTATGACCAGCATGTTTCTGTACACTTAGCACCTACTTCTTACATGCCTATGACTAGTACATTAGTTTAACCATGGCCTTAGGTGTTAATCTGACCTAGCACTATACTCCCTGATCCTCTAGACCCTTAGAAGTTTCCTGATTGCATGTTTGTGTGCTTATCTGCATGCTGTATGTATGCCCTTACATGCTCTGTATTTGTCCCTAATCCCATTACCCCCTGTTTGTGTTTGTTGTACTATCCTTGGTCCTTTGTGATGTAAGCTTCCATTTCCATCTTCAAAAACTGTTTTCTCACTTATTCTTTATCAAACTGTTCCTTACTTAAATCCTTTTAAAAAAAGGCACTCTCACACATACTCATAGAAGTTTAAGTTCAGCCCCCTTCGTGTGGGCACTGCTTTGGGAACCCTTTGAGTACCCTCTGAACTCTGACATACAAGGCTGGCACTCCCACACTGCACATGTTTAATTCTTTTGGCTATGTCTGGGTGTGAGCACTGCCCGGGAGCCTTCGGTCCTTAGGGAACTCTGACACATCCGGATTATGAAAAGGCTATACAATACCATAAGGTAGTGAGGTTTGGAAGATCTAGGCCCAATTGAAGGCTCCCTGTAGAAGTAATTTCTTATTTTCCTTTGGTTGTGTAATTCTTAAATCCTTGGCCTGTAATAATTTGTGAACAACTCAGGGGATGGATAGTGAAAAGGGAGGGGTAGCTACGCATGCATTAGCTACTAAAGGGATGGAAATCATGTTATTAGACTTTATTTCCTATCTATGCAATAGAGATCATGTTTAGGCCCATGTGTTAAAATTCATGCATTAGAAACCATGCCGTGTGATTTTATTTTCTATCTGTGCAATAGTGATCATGTTTAGGCCCATGTGTTCAAATTCGTGCATTGGAAATCATGTTTATTAGGTCTCATGCCTACTGTTTCAGCATGTTCACTTTTACTTAGAAAAACCCTGCTAATAAATGGTATTTTATACTGTCATGTTCCACATTGCCATGTACGCTTAGAAATCTTGTCTTAGGCTAAACAACATTAAAATGAATTATCATTCTAGCATATTCTGAAACCATGATTAATACTGAGCATTTAGAAAGCCTGCTTAGGAATTCTGCATACGCATCATTCTGCATCTCTATCTGTGCATTAGATATCATGTTATAGGGCCTTAATCGCTCAACTACATTTAGTCTAATTACTAATGTATAAAAGGTATAACCATCCCACTCAATTTTTCTCTAAAGAATAATTTGCAATGCTTCTGTGTTCTGAACAACTTAGAACATCATGTTTAAGTAACAATTTGCAACAGCTCCTTTAATAATTCTGTTAATATACGCTGCCCCTGCCTAGGCAAGCCTTAGGTAACTAATTTTTCAAAATTAGAAATCTGTCTCTCGTGTGTGTTGCTTAACACTAGTAGGTATTTCTTTAAAATCAGTAGGCAAACAGATTAAAAACATGTTTTCCTTGAGTTATAAAACAAGTCTGCCTGTCAGTTTATCCTTTGAACTCACCTAGACACCATGTCTTAGGATCTTAATTAACAATACTGCCCTTATATGTGTTTGAGTCGTGCTAATTATATGCATTATCTGCGGAGGAAAATCTGAGCCTCCTATATGCTCCTATGTGTTTCCCACTGACTGCAATCCTATATGTTCTTTGCTTGTCGCATTAGAATTTTGCCCTTTAAACCTGAGGATCTGCCTAGTACTTACCTTTAGGATAGTATTCCTAACCTCCTCCGGGACTGATAGGATGGGACGGGTAATAGTACGCAATAGAATCCGTGACCAACACGCGCTTTAATCACCTTTACGGGGTGGGAAGGGTTGATATGGATATGATGACCGGTGTGCTAATACCACGTGTAGCCCCTCTTCGAGGAGTGATTACCGGGTATTGCATTGATGTGATCCATATTATTATAAACCTAGGACACCTCTTATACGCTTAGCTCGTAATCCTTTTCAAAGTCTAATCTCCTTCACTATTTACAAACATCTGCATGCTTAAGACTTAAATCCCCTCTCATTTGAGCCTTTACTTGTTATTTGCTAATTGTACAAATTCACGAAACCATTTGGCCGGGAACCACACTTGTGGATCCTGAGGGGTGCCTAACACATTCCCCTTAGGATAATTTCAAGCCCTTACCCAAATCTCTGGTTAGCAACGTAGTTGTAATTGAACCCCTCAGGTGACCTAACGCATCGTTAAAATCGTTAGGTGGCGACTCTCCAAAATATGCAAATCCCTTTCCCAAAAGGAACGAGTTGTCCCAACCAATGTCATAAACCCGATCTCCGCGAGGGAAAAAAATGGTGCGCGATAATGAGTACGCGAACTTCTTATCAAGTATTTCATAGGATTTTGACGAGGCGAGCGGCCCGATCCCATAAGAGTTTTTCATAGAACTGCTAAGGCGAATAGACCGATCCCATAAGAGTATGATACATTATATTACCAAGGCGAATGGCCCGATCCCATAAGAGTATGTTACATGATACTGCTGAGGCGAACGTGCCGATCCCATAAGAGTATTACTGAGGCGTTCCGCTCGATCCCATTAGAATATGAAACTTTGATGAATCTTTGAACCCACTCACGAATATACATGTGAGTTATGGAATTCAAGAAAATTTCCAAGAAATACGCACAACTGATGTTTGACTATAATTCCATATTTTTAGTGCATTACTTACATTACATTTTGGGGCTTTAATTCTAAACTATACTATATTTGTGCTTAATTGAGCTTATATTATGCCTATGTACGTTGAAGACAAAATTGGAAGCAAAGTAGAGATTTTATGTGTATTTTATACACTACAAGAATGGTTCATGATCATTTATTGATTGAAAAAATTATAATAAGACAATGATTGAAGAAAACAATTGGACAAAGAATGAAGATGAAGCAGCAAATTGAACGAGACTGACAAAGAAACAAAGTTAGGCAAAAAGAAAATCAATAAGAAAGCAAAATGAAAAAAAAATGTAGCAGTGAAGAATGAAGCAGGCGACGCGAGCCTGATGTCTCGCTACAAAACAGGCGAGGCATGGTATTTTCCTCGCGACTGAGCGTGCATCACGAGTCTTATCGTGAGAAGAGGCTCGCTACAAAGCTTGCGAGGTACAGTGTAAGGCGAGGTACAACGAGCTATAGAGGTTGCGAGTCACGGTCTATAGCGAGGGTGTTTCAGATTTTTAAAGCCTATTTTGTCTCCTATTTGTTTTTGGACTTGGTTATTTCATTTAGGTATTTTCCCTGCACATAAAAATAGTCATTAAACACCAATTTTAGAAGAGTTTGCATCCGGAGGCAAGAACATCACGTGGACAACTTTCGGAGGAGAAAATCATAGCGTTCTTAATCCCTTTATCTTTTCTTTGAAATTTGTTTATGCACAATACTAGGAAAATTGTTACTACGAACATGAGTGGCTAAGTATTCTAGATCTAGGGCTGTGGTTGACATGATTATTAATGTTTATTAATTACATCATCATTGATTCGGATTATCATCTTGTAGTTGTTTCTTTAATTCTAGTTTTCACTTGTGAATTGCTGTAGCTACCAATTCGCTCTATTATCTATGATATGCTTCAGAAAGTCGTGTTTAGATTAGAGTAGAATTAGCGAGTGCTTATCTCTGAACCCGTGGATCGGGGAACAATTTTGCGGTTAGGATAGGAATATACCTAACAGGCTTGCTTAATCAAATATCGTAATATATTCGTTCACGATAGACTCAATACCATAGGAATATAGGATTGATATATTATGGGCAGGCGAGTAGCATCGTGGGAACATGCTATTCATATAAACGATCCGGTTAATTAGCAACCATAGATAATCTAGATTAACGAGTGTGAATTGAACTTAATAGGATTGATAAATCAACCACAACCCTGGAATTTTCATCTCCTCTGAAGTAAAACCTCATCATACACAATTGCGTTTTTGATAATTTAGTTGTTATTTGTTTAACTTCCGCAATAGTAGATTAATAGAAAAATATCACTCTTAAATATCTTGGACAATTAGTTGATCTTCATTTGCTTAGTTAACGATCAATCTAAGTATCTGTGGGTTCGAAATACGACTTTAGAGTCACTTTATTACTTGACGACCACGTATACTTACATGTACTTGGGGAACCAAGAAGTTTTTGGCGCCGTTGCCGGGGACTTAGTTACTGATTGTTTAGTTAAGTTAAGATTTTATTCGTTATTTGTTCAAGTTTTAATTTTTAGTTTGCTTTATTTGTGTTAACGCAGGCTCTTCTCTTGAATGCGGAGGAGTAGAAGCACAAACAATCTCCTTTCTCTTGATCCTGAAATCGAATCAACACTTTATAGAGTAAGGAGGGAAGTTGGATCTAGAACTAGAATTGAAAGAGAGTTGGACATCATAGTTCAACCACATCCAATAGAGATGGCATGTAATGAAGGGCGTCTGGTGATAGAAGCTGCAAGTCCCAGTCTGGCTTATATGACTCAGGCGATTGTGAAGCCTGATATCATGGTCACTTTGAACTCAAACAGTACATGGTATAACTGATTCAATCCACAGGGAAATATGTGGGTCTATCTCATGAAGACCCGCAGAAGCACATTCAGAACTTCTTTGAAATTACAGCACTTACAATTATCTGAATATTTCCAAGGACTATGTCAGGCTGACACTGTTTCCCTTTTCACTGATGGGGGAAGCTAAGGAATGGTTACAATAAGAGCCCACGGACTCAATCCACAATTGGGATGATCTAAAAAAGAAATTCTTAATCAAGTTTTTTTCCCACAAAGAATACAAATTCACTGAGGATCCAAATTCTGGGGTTTCAACAACGAGATGGTGAGACTCTTCGACAAGCTTGGGAAAGATACAGAAGTTACTCAGAGACTGCCCACAGCATCGTCTGACTGATGACGTGTTGGGTCACACTTTCATTGATGGGTTGGACGAGGCATCAAAGATGAATCTTGACTCATCATGTGGGGCTAATATCATGGAAAGACCATATAGTGAGATCCATATCCTGCTAAACAATTTTACTGCTAATGATAATAATTTGCAAGGAGATGGGGAACCACGAAGAGCACTTAAACAAAAGGCAGCAGGTTTGATCGAGCTTGATGACTTCTCAGCAATGAGGGCAGATATAGCGACATTAGCGAATAAAATGAATAAAATGACAATGCACCAAGCACAACAGATGCAACATGTGCAAAATATGTCTACTTTCTGTGAGTTATGTGGTGAAGGTCACACAACTGACATATGTTCCATGAATCCTGAATCCATCTACTACGTGGGGCACAAGCTAGAGGGCCGATGAATCAAAATCCTCAATATGGTAACACATATAATCCGAATTAGAGGAATCATCCTAACTTCTCTTGGGGTGGAAATCAGAATATAAGGCCTCAGGCGAATTACAATCATCCACCTCAACCTCCACAACAAGTAGAGGAGAGTTTGACTAACATGATGAAAAAGCTCTTGATAGACAATCAGCAATTGCGCACAGAATCCAGAAATCTAGAGAGACAATTTGGGTAAATGGATAACAATTAGAATACTAGATCTGATGGAGATCTTCCAAGTGATACAGAGAAAAATCCTCAAGTCAATGCAGTGACGTTGAGAAATGGGAGAGAGTTGGTAGAAGTGCCTAAGAAGAAAAAAGAGCAATCTGGGATCAAAGAAGAAAGAGTGCCAAAACCTGTAGAGGTAGATGAGAGAAACAAAACAGAGCCTGAGCAAAAATCAAAGAGGGTGCCACCCCCATTTCCTCAAATATTGAGAAAGAAGAATGATGACAACATGTTTCACAAATTCCTAGACATGCTGAAGCAAATACATTTGAACATCCCTTTGGTGGACATGCTCTGTGAAGTCCCAAAATATGAAAAATATATTAAGGAAATAGTGGAAAATAAAAGAAGGTTAACTGAGTTTGAGACCGCAGCACTTATTGAGGAGTGCACTTCCAGGATTCAACATAATCTTCCACAAAAGCTTAAGGATCGGGGTAGTTTTACCATCCCCGTGAGGATTGGTGAATTTGATGTGGGTAGAGCCTTGTGTGATTTAAGTGCAAGTATCAATCTGATGCCTTTGTCAGTGTTCAAAACATTGGGCTTAGGAGGTCCGAGACCCACCACGGGATGCTACAGTTGGCTGATAAATCTTATGTTTATCCTGAGGGGGTAATTGAGGAAGTCTTGCTGCAGATTGAGAAGTTTATTTTTACTGCAAATTTTATCATCCTAGATTACGTGGCTGATGAGTTAGTTCCTATCATCTTGGGACGACCTCTTTTGGCTACTGGAGATGCAATTATCAAAGTTCGAGATGATCCTGAGGGTGGACAATGAAGAAGCAGTCTTCAAATTATATCGAGCTATTCAGTTGCCTCATCATTACGAGGACATGGACATGATTTCCGTAGTGGAGATAAATGAACTAGCCGTAGAGCCAAGGGCGTTTAAGAAGATGCACTAGAAAAGGCATTGACTTTGTTCAGTCACTTGTTACTTGAAGAAGAGGTTGATGATATGTTGCACATTCTGGATGCATCGTGCGAATACATAAGAGAAAGAACCCAATTTGAGACTTTGGATAGGGCAATCGGCCCGCCTCCTAAACACTCAGTTGAGGAGGCCCAAAATTAGAACTTAAACACTTACCATCCCATCTTCATTATGCATATTTGGGAAATTCTAACACTTTACCTGTGATCGTTTCTTCTCATTTGTCTGAATTGCAGGACAGAAAGCTCTTAAGGGTGCTGAGGGAGCACAAGCATTCCATTAGTTCGATAATTTCTGACATAAAAGGTATAAGCCCTGCATTCTGCATGCATAAAATACTCATGGATAAGGGACACAAGCCTAGCGTGGAGCATCAACTCTGCCTCAATCCAATCATGAAAGAGATGGTAAGAAAAGAAGTAATTAAGTGGCTCGACGCATGTATAGTATTTCGTATCTCTGATAGCAAGTGGGTAAGACCTATTCAATGTGTACCTAAAAGGGGGGTATTACTGTTTTAGTGAATGAAAAAAATGAATTAATCCCAACTAGGATTGTGACTGGTTGGCGAATATGCGTAGACTATAGGATGTTGAATAATGCTACACGAAAAGATCACTTCCCTCTCCCCTTCATTGATCAATTGCTTGATAGGTTAGCCGGATGGGAATACTATTATTTCATTGACGGCTATTCGGGGTATAATCAGATTTCTATTGCCTCGAAAGATCAAGAAAATACCATGTTTACATGCCCTTATGGAACTTATGAATTTAAGAGAATGACATTCGGGTTGTTAATGCACATGCGTCTTTTCAAAGGTGTATGCTGGCTATTTTCACCGATATGGTGGACCAGTTTGTGGAGGTTTTTATGGATGATTTTTCTGTGTTTGGTCCTTCTTTTGATGAATGCTTAACCAATCTTGCTAAAGTGCATGCCAGGTGTGAGGAGACTAATCTGGTACTAAATTGGGAAAAATGCCATTTTATTGTACGTGAAGCTATAGTACTGGGACACAAGGTGTCCAAAGATGGACTGGAAGTTGACAAGGCTAAGGTGGAAGCAAATGAAAAGTTTTCACAACCAATTTTAGTGAAAGGAGTTAGGAGTTTTCTGGAACATGCAGGTTTTTATCGCCGATTTATAAAGCATTTCTCAAAAATTTCCTCTCCTTTGTGCAGGTTGTTAGAGAAGGATGTGTCATTCAAGTTTGATGATGCTTGTTTGAAAGCATTCGAGGAGATGAAAAAGAAGTTAGTAAGTGCACCAATCATAGTGGCTACTGACTGGGACTAGCCATTTGAGCTGATGTGTAAAGCTAGTGATGGTGCAATTGGGGCTGTATTGGGCCATAGGAGGAGCATAATATTTCACTTCATTTACTATGCAAGCAAGACTCTCACTCCCGCTCAAATAAATTATATTGTGACAGAAAAGAAGTTTCTTGCTGTAGGGCGTTCGATAAATTTTGAGCCTATTTGGTTGGCACCAAAGTCATCATCTACACAGACCATGCAGCAATCAGGTTGTTTGAAAAGAAAGATGCTAAACCAAGGCTAATCCGTTGGGTTTTACTCTTGTAGGAATTTTACTTGGAGATCCGAGACCGTAAAGGAACAGAGAATCAAGTGGCTGATCACTTATCCAGGTTAAAAACTCGGAATCATGTAGCTGAGGGAGATGTGATCAAGGAAACATTCCCGGATGAGCAATTGTTGGCCATTACTGCTGGGGAGGGGCCATAATATGCAGATTTGTGAATTATCTAGAAAGTGGAGAGATGTTGCATGGCATTGAACCCTATGCTAAAAAGAAGTTCTTGCGAGATGTGAGGTCATATGTGTGGGATGAGTCATTCCTGTTCAAACCTTGTATTTATCAGCTAATGAGAAGATGTGTGCCCGAATCGAAAATAAATGCTATCTTACGTGTATTCCATGCATCCCCTTATGGTGGTCATCATGCGGGTGACAAAACAATATCTATGGTATTGCAATCGGGTTTTTATTGGCCTAGGGTGATTAAGGACGCCCATAGTTCGTGACGAGATGTGATAGGTGCCAGAGAACAAGAACAATTACGAAAAGGCATGAGATTCCATTGCATGTTATTCAGGAGGTTAAAATTTTTTATATTTGGGGAATTGATTTTATGGGTCCGTTTCCCTCGTCCAGTGGGTATAAGTACATTTTGGTGGCCGTTGATTATGTGTCGAAGTGGGTGGAGGCCATATCTCTTCCTACCAATGATGCTAAGGTTGTGGTCAAGTTTGTGAAAAAACATATCTTTACAAGGTTCGACACTCCGAGAGTGATGATAAGTGACGGGGGCACCCACTTCTGTGACAAGATCTTGGACAATGTCTTAGTGCAATATGGGGTCAAACATAAAGTTGCAACCACTTACCATACTAAGACTAGTGGGCAAGTTGAAGTCTCAAATAGAGAGATAAAGCAGATACTGGAGAAGACGGTTAGTGCAAGTAGGAAAGATTAGGTTGCAAATCTTGATGATGCTCTATGGGCATACCAGACAGCCTACAAAACTCCTATCGGAACCTCCCCTTACAAGCTAGATCATGGGAAAGCATGCCATTTACCAATGGAACTTGAGCACAAGGCTTATTGGGCAATAAAGAAGTTGAACTTTGATGCAGACTTAATGGGTAAAAAGTGGTTGATGCAATTGAACGATCTTGATGAGTTTCGCTTGCATGCGTATAACAACGCCAAGTTATATAAAGAAAAGACCAAGCGCTAGCATGATAAGCATATTCAACATCGCGAGTTTGAATCAGGCCAATTGGTTCTCTTGTTCAATTCGAGGTTGAGACTCTTTCCAGGGAAGCTCAAATCGAGATGATCGGGCCTGTTTGAGGTAGTGAGAGTCACTCCACATGGTGCAATTGAGTTGCGCATCTTAGGTTGCGAGAGAACGTTCTTAGTGAATGGACAAAGAGCAAAGCACTATTATGGAGGTGACTTTGATAGTCAGAAGTCGAAGGTATTACTTGCTAATGATTAGATGAGATTTTGTGTCGTCCCGCGACGTTAAATCAGGCGCTTGTTGGGAGGAAACCCATCTTTACTGCTTTCTTTTATTTTTATTTTTATCTTATTATTGTCGTAGTGTTTGCTTTTGTATTTTAGGATTATAAGCATAGGATGCAAAGGCATTGGAAGAGTACAAAATCAAGCTAGATGGTGAGAACTAAGTGTGGGGTGCCACACAAAGGACCATGCCCGAAGGAAGTCTAAGTACCCGTGGGCTGCTATTACTTCGGCGTTTGGCCTTCAGGGAGTTTCTCGTCCATCCTTGTTATTGTTTTGCTTTATTTGTGTAATGGTGTCACGACCCAATATCTCCCACCGTGAACTGTCGTGACGGCACCTAGTATCTACGACTAGGTAAGCCTATTATTGCAGAAACGAAATAAAAACATAAGGATAAAATCCAACAGATAAAATAAATACGCTGAAACAGTGCCACTTGGTATATACAGTGATCATCACTCCCCAAAACCCGGAATGTCGCCATTCACAAGCTTCTAAGATTCTCTACTGCTCTATACATAAGTGTTTGAAGAAAAACAGGGGAAATTTCTATACAAGGGGGTAGAAGGGGACTCCGAGGTTCGCGGACGCGAGCAGAAGTACCTTGAAGTCTCCTGAAGCAGCAATCACACACCAGACCCGAGGCTGATAACTCGTACCTGGATCTGCACACAGAAAACACGTGCATGAAAGGGCATGAGTACACCACAATGGTACCTAGTAAGTGCCAAGCCTAACCTCGATCGCGTAGTGGCGAGGTCAGGTCAGGGCCCTACTGGCGAAATATCGCGGTAAGATAATAATAGAATATCAACAGGAATAGGAATCACTGATAGTATTCAGCTCAGAACACAGTAATAACAACATGGGGATCTCCCGGGATACCGTCCCGTAGTCCCAAGGTAAATATGCAGTACAGAGAGGATCTCCTGGAATACGTCCGTAGTCCCAAAGTAAATATGCAGTACATGGGGATCTCCCGGAATACGTCTGTAGTCCCAAAATAAATATGCAGTATATGAGGATCTCTCAGAATACGTTCGTAGTCCCAAAATAAATATGCAGTACAATGGGATCTCTCGGAATACGGTCCGTAGTCCCAAAGTAAATATGTAGTGCTGGGGGATCTCCCGGAATGCGTTCGTAGTCCCAGAGTAAATATGCAGCTCAACCAATAAACACAACAGTTATGGAAATGAAATCTACAGTTAGGCTAAGTTCAAACCAAGAAAGCAGGAATTTCACTAAACATGATGCACAAAGTTCAAATAGACAGTCAAAACAAGTAGGTATGTTTTCCTAATCTAAACTAGGTAATTACATATACTAGTGTAGTTCAAACAAGGAAAAACATGCTATGATTTAGTGAAAAATGGAGATTTACAACAAATAGCCCGTGTACATACTCGTCACCTCACGTTCATGGCGCTCATATATCAAACAGTACCAAATCCTAAGGGGAAGTTCCCCACATAAGGTTAGGCAAGCCACTTACCTCGAATCACGCTCAAATCAATCTGAAACCACGCTCTTGCCTCGAGTATCCAACTCTGAATGGCCCAAATCTAAATCAAATCAGGTACATAACGTAAATATATCTACGAGTAACCATTTTAGCTAATGAATTCGAAGCTAAGACAGAAAAATAGGAAAACGCCCAAAATGCCTCCCCGGGCCCACGACTCGGAATCAGGTAAAAGTTACCGATTTAGAACACCCATTCACTCACGAGATCACTCATACAAAAATCATTTAAATCCGATGTCTAAAACCCGTTCAAAACTTAAAAATTTCGATTAGGGAACTTTTTCCCTCATTTCCCAACTTTTCCATCCAAATCCAAAATTAAAAAGAGAAAATGACTACAGACTAATGAAATACAACCGAAAATAAGTTAGGAATTTCTACCCCAAAGTTGTCTCTGAAAATCCCTCAAGAAATCACCTTCTCCCGAGCTCAAAAATCAAATTTGTGTGAAAATGAACATAACCCTCGATTCTACCCTTTTTCTGCCCAGCGATCTTCGCACCTACGGGCTATGGGTAGCACCTGCGACGCCGCACCTGCGGAAAATCTATCACAGGTTCTGAAACCACTAAGGGGGTTGGGTCCGCATCTGCTATAAGGGGGCCGCACCTGTACGTGCGCGCTTACGGATCACTTTCGTGTACTGTCAGACTTCTGTCGCGCCTGCGTTTCCTTTTCGCTTCTGAGGGAATCGCAGATGCAGATCATTCCTTGCACCTGCGACCCCTGACCAAGCCTTCCATTTCCGCATATGTGCCTTGTTCTTCGCACGTGCGATTCCGCACCTGCAGTCTCCACTTCGCAGGTGCGAAACACAAGACACCAAAAATCTTCAGCAACTTCCTAAGTCCAAAAATTCATCCGTTAAGCATCTGAAACACACCCGAGGCCCCTGGGACCTCAACAAACATACCAACCAATCCTAAAACACCATACGGACTTAGTCGATCCTTCAAACCACATTGAACAACATCAAAAACATGAATTATGCACGGATTCAAGCCTAAGGAACTTTGAATTTTCCAAATCCTACAAACGACGTCGAAACATATCAAACCCTATTCGAATGACTCCAAATTTTACACACAAGTCAAGAATGACACCACGAACCTACTCCCACTTCCAGAATTCCATTCCGGGATCGATATCAAAATTTTCCACTGTCAATCGAAATCGCCAAAAATCCAACTTTCGCCAATTCAAGCCTAAATCTACTACGGACTTCCAAAACACATTCTGGACACGCTCCTAAGTCCAAAATCACCTAACGGAGCTAACCGAACAAAAAAAATTCAAATTCGGTGTCTATACACACAAGTCGACATCCGATCGACATTTCCAACTCAAACTCCCAAATAAGAGACTAAGTGTCTCAATTCGTTTCAAAAACTCAACACGAACCCTCCCGGCAACCTAAATAGCATAATAAGATATGGGGAAGACAGTTAATGGGGGATAGGGGCTCTAAGTCTCAAAATGACCGGTCGGGTCGTTATATCCTCCCCCTTCTAAAACAATCGTTCGTCCTCGAACAAAAATAAAGACATACCTGAAGCTTTGAAAAGATGAGGGTAACGACTGCGCATATCCTGCTCAGTCTCTTAGGTCGCCTCCTCGACCGGCTGACCCCTACACTGGACCTTTACTGAAGCAATGTTCTTTGACCTTAGCTTTCTGACATGCTTGTCCAAAATAGCCAATGGCTCCTCAACGTAAGATAGATGCTTGTCCAACTAGATTGAGCTGAAACCAATACATGAGTCGGATCACCGTGATACTTCTGAAGCATAGAAACGTAGAATACCGGACGAACTCCTGCTAGGCTTGGAGGTAAGGCAAGCTCGTAAGCAACCTCCCTAACACGCCGAAATATCTCAAAAGGACCAATGTACCTCAGGCTCAGCTTTCCCTTCTTCCCGAACCTCATGACGCCCTTCATAGGCGATACCCGAAGCAAGACCCACTCTCCAACTATAAATGCCAAATCACGAACCTTCCGATATGCATAACTCTTCTGTCTGGACTGGGCCATGCGAAGTCTATCCTGAATCACCTTCACCTTATCCAGGGCATCCTGGACAAAGTTTGTACCCAACAATTGGGCCTTTCCCGGCTCAAACCAACCCATTAGGAGTCGACACCGCCTACCATACAGAGCCTCATACGGTGCCATATTAATGCTGGATTGATAACTGTTGTTGTAGTCAAACTTCGCGAGTGGAAAGAATTGGTCCCATGACCCTCCAAACTACATCACACAAGCACAGTGCATATCCTCGAGAATCTGAATTGTGCGCTCGGACTGTCCGTTCGTCTGAGGGTGAAAGGTTGTGCTCAGATCCACCCTAGTACCCAACTCCTGCTGTACGGCTCTCCAGAACCATGATGTGAACTGTGTACCTCTGTCTGAAATGATGGAAACTGGGACTCCATGAAGGCGGACAATCTCTATGATATAAACCTCAGGCAATCTCTCCGAAGAGTAAGTAGTCACCACTGGGATGAAATGAGCTGACTTGGTCAGCCGATCCACGATCACGCAAATAGCATCAAATTCCTAAAAGTCCATGGTGATCCGCTCCGACTTCCACTCTGGGATCTCTAACCTCTGAAGTAATCCACCTGGTCTCTGATTCTCATCCTCCTCCACCAGTAGTGTTGTCTCAAATCCTGGTACATCTTCGGAGCACCCGGATGGATGGAATACCGCGAGCTGTGGGCCTCCTCAAGAATCAACTCCCGAAGCCTATCCACATTGGGCACACATATCCGGCCCTGCATCCTCATCACGCCATCATCACCAATAGTCACATCTCTAGCATCACCTCGCTGAAATCTGTCCTGAAGTATTAGAAGATGGGTATCATCATATTGGCGCTCCCTGATGCGGTCATAAAGAGAAGACCGAGTGACCACACAAGCCAATACTCGGCTCGGCTCTGAAATATCCAATCTAACAAACTGGCTGGCTAAGTTCTGAACATCTAATGCTAAGGGCCTCTCTATTGCCGGAAGATATGCCAAACTCCCCAAACTCTCCGCTCGGTGACTCAAGGCGTAGGCAACTACATTGGCTTTTCCCGGGTGGTACAATATAGTGATATCATAGTCTTTAAGTAGTTCCAACCACCTCCGCTGACACAAATTAAGATCCTTTTACTTGAACAGGTGCTGCAAACTGCGGTGATCAGTGTAGATCTCACAAGGAACATCGTACAAAGAATGACGCCAGATCTTCAAGGCGTGAACAATGGCTGCTAACTCAAGATCATGGACAAGATAATTATTCTCATGCACCTTCAAATGTCTGGACGCGTAGGCAATCACCCTACCGTCCTGCATTAACACCGCTCCAAGGCCAATTCTCGAGGCATCACAATAAACAGTGTAAGACCCTGAACCTGTAGGCAATACCAAAACTGGGATTGTAGTCAAAGCTGTCTTGAGCTTCTGAAAGCTCTCCTCACACTCCTTGGTCCACCTGAACGGAGCACTCTACTGGGTCATCCTGGTCATAGGTGCTGCAATAGATGAAAATCCCACTACAAAGCGACGGTAGTATCCTGCCAAACCAAGGAAATTGCAAATTTCTATAGCTGATGATGGTCCAGGACAACTTTGCACTGCCTCCACCTTCTTGAGATATACCTTTATCCCATCACAAGACACTACGTGACCCAAGAATGCCACTAAAACAAGCCAGAATTCACACTTAGAAAATTTTGCATACAATCTCTTCTTCCTCAAAGTCTGAAGCACGGTCCTCAGGTGTTGCTCATGATCTTCCCGAGACCGGGAATATACCAGAATGTCGTCAATAAACACAATGAAAAAAGAATCAAGATAAGGGCGGAACACATTGTGCATCAAATTCATAAAGGCTGCTGGGGCATTGGTCAGCCCAAATGACATGACAAGAAACTCATAATGACCATATCTGGTCCAGAAAGCAATCTTCGGGATATCCGGATCCCGAATCTTCAATTGATGATAGCCAGAACGCAAATCAATCTTGGAAAACACCTGGCACCTTGAAAATGATCAAACAAATCATCAATGCGAGGCAATGGCTACCTGTTCTTCATTTTAACCTTGTTCAACTGACGATAGTCAATACACATACGCATGGAACCATCCTTTTTCTTCACGAACAAGATAGGAGCACCCAAGATGACACACTAGGCCTAATGACACCCTTATCAAGAAACTCCTGCAACTTCTCCTTCAACTCCTTCAACTCAGGAGGATCCATACAGTAAAGGAGGAATAGATATGGGCTGAGTGACTGGCAACAAATCAATGCCAAAATAAATATCTCTGTCAGTCGGCCTGCTCGGAAGATCGGCTGGAAACACATCAGGGAAATCCCTTACTACAAGAACTGACTCAACCGTAGGGGTATCAATGCTGACATCTCTCACATAGGCCAAATATGCATCACACCCCTTCTCAACCATTCGCTGAGCCTAAAGAAATGAAATGACCCGATGGGGAGTATACTCTAAGGTACCTCTCCACTCCAATCGTGGTAGGCCCGGCATAGCCAGCGTCATGGTTTTAGCGTGAAAATCAAGAATAGCATAATGGGTCAACAACCAGTCTATGCCCAAGATAACATCCAAATCTACCATACTGAGCAATAATAAATCCGCTCTAGTATCAAAACCACTAAGAGCAATAAAACACGACCGATATACGCGGTCCACAACAAGAGAATATCCCACAGGAGTATATACATAAACAGGGGAACTCAAAGAATCCCGAGATACCCCAAAATGTGGATCAAAATAAGAAGACACATATGAATACGTAGACACATATGCATCCCTATGACAAACGGGGACAATACCTGTGATGATAGAATCTGAAGCAACAGCCTCTGAACGGGCTGGAAAGGCATAATACCTGGCCTGGCCTCCTCCTCTAGGGAAAGCTCGACCTCCCCGGCCTCCACCTCGAGCTTCCTGAGTAGGTAGAGCGGCAACTAGGGCTGGAAGAATGGCTGGAGGACCCGTGGGAGCACGTGGTGGCTGAGAAATCTGTGGAGGTGCACCCCTCTTGAATCTGGGGCAATCACTAACCATATGGTGAGTATCACCCACCCATAACAACCTCTCGGAGGACACGGTGGCTGAGAGTGACTCGGACTTAGCCTGCTGGACTGGCCGATAATAGCACCTCGAGCATGAGGCATACTGGACACTGGATGTGCATAATAAGGCTCCTGAGGTCTAGGAGGAGCTGGAAGAGCTGAATGAACATGGCGGCTCATAAAACCCCTAATGGCGTGCTACTGGCGCACGAGATCCTGAATAATGGCCAGTCTCTCGAGACCTCTTGGCCTCTCTCTCCTTTCTGTCCCAGGAAAACATGCCCTCCACCCTCCTGGAAATACTCACGGCCTGCTGATAAGTGATATCCATCTCTAACTCCCTGCGCATACTGGTCCGAATACTGGGGGGGAGCCCCTCAATGAAGTGACGAACCCTCTCTCTGACTATAGCAACCAAAGCCAGTGCATGTCGAGCTAACTCACTAAAACAGACCGCATACTCCGACACAGTCATAGAACCCTGGCGCAACTGCTCAAACTCTGCGCGCCAAGCATCCCTGAGGCTCTGAGGGACATACTCACGCAAAAACATATCTGAGAACAAAGTCCAAGTGAGTGAGGCTGCCTCTTCTGGACTACTCAGCTCATAGGCACGCCACCACTGATATGTCGCTCTCCTTAGCTGGAAAGCGGTGAAAGAAACCCCACTCATCTCCACTATGCCCATAGTGCAAAGGATACGATGACACTTCTCAAGAAAACTCTGAGCATCATCTGAAGCTAGTCCGCTGAAAGTGGGTGGGTGGTACTTCTTGTACCTCTCAAGTCTGAGTTGTTCTGCCTCAGAAGCAGCTACATTGGTCTCATACTGAACCGGAGCCATTGGGGGTGTAGGAATAAACTCTGGGGCCTGATTAACAAGGACCCTCTGCTCAAGAGTTCGGGTTGCGGGAGTCTGTGCCCCTCTCCAATCCTGAGATGTGGCAGGAGCTATCGGAATCAGCACAACCTGAGCCAAAGTGCCGAACATGCTCATGAACTGAGCCAAAGTCTCCTGGATTGGAGCAGCAATAGGAACCTCCGGTGCCGGCCCTCCAGCTAGAGCCGCTGGAGGCTCCTCTATCGCATCTTGAGCCGATGTTTGGGTTGCACCGTGTGGTCGTCCTCTACCTCGACCCCGACCTCTGGCGGCTTTGGCAGGGGGCTCGGGTGCTTGATCATCGGTCCTCCCGGAACGGTTCCTCACCATCTGTGAGAAAGAATTGAATAGAAATTTTTTAGAATTTTGACGTCAATAACTCGCACGACAAGGAAATCAAGAAGTATGATTGTTCTTAACAATTCTATAACCTCCCGAAGATAGGTACATACATCTTTGCACCGATCTGCGAGACTCTAACAAGTCGGCTTGTGACTCATGACTCTTATGAACCTAGAGCTCTTATACCAACTTGTCACTACCCAATCCTCCCACCGTGAACTGTCGTGAAGGCACCTAGTCTCTACGACTAGGTAAGCCTATTATCGCTAAAACAAAAGAAAAACATAAGGATAAAAGCCTACAGATGAAAACAATACGCAGAAACAGTGCCACTCGACATATACAGTGATTATCACTCCCCAAAACCTGAAATATTGCCAGTCACAAGCTTCTAAGAGTCTCTACTGCTCTATACATAAGTGTTTGAAGAAAAACAAGGGAAATTTCTATACAAGGGGGTAGAAGGGACTCCAAGGTTTGCGGACGCGAGCAAAAGTACCTTGAAGTCTCCTGAAGCAGCATTCACACACTAAACCCAAGGCTGATAGCTCGTACCTGGATCTGCACAGGGAAAACATGTGTAGAAAAGGGCATGAGTACACCACAATAGTACCCAGTAAGTGCCAAGCCTAACCTCGGTCGAGTAGTGACGAGGTCAGGTCAGGGCCCTACTGGAAAAATATAACGAAATAAGATAGGAAAAAATATCGCGGTAAAATAATTACAGAATATCAACAGGAATAGAAATCATTGATAGTCTACAGCTCAGAACACAGTAATAGCAACAAGGGGATCTCCATGGATACCGTTCCATAGTCCCAAGGTAAATATGCAGTACAGGGGGGATCTCCCGGAATACGTCAGTGGTCCCAAAGTAAATAGTACATGGGGATCTCCCGGAATACGTGCGTAGTCCCAAAATAAATATGTAGTACAAGGGGATCTCCCGGAATATGTCTGTAGTCCTAAAATAAATATGCAGTACAAGGAGATCTCTCGGAATACGTCTGTAGTCCCAAAGTAAATATGCAGTGTTGGGGGATCTCTCGGAATGCAATCCGTAGTCCCAAAGTAAATATGCATCTCAACCAATATACACAACAATTATGTCAATGAAATCTACAGTTAGGCTAAGTTCAAACCAAGAAAACAAGACACTAAACATGCTGCACAGAGTTCAAATAGACAGTCAAAACAAGTAGGCATGCTTTCCTAATCTAAACCAGGTAATTACATATACTAGTGTAGTTCAAACAAGGAAAAACAAGCTATGATTTAGTGAAAATGGAGTTTTACAACAAATAACCCGTGTACGTACTCGTTACCTCACGTGCGCGACACTGATATATCAAACAGTACCAAATCCTAAGGGAAAGATCCCCACACAAGGTTAGGCAAGCCACTTACCTCGAATCAATCTCAAGTTAATCTGAAACCACGCTCTTGCCATGAGTATCCAACCTCGAATGGACCTAATCTAATAAAATCAATTACATAACGTAAATATAGCTACGAGTAACCATTTTAGCTAATGAATACGAAGCTAAGACAGGAAAATAGAAAAACTCCCAAAAAGCCTCCCCGGGCCACGACTCGAAATCGGGTACAAATTTAGAACACCCATTCACTCACGAGATCACTTGTACAAAAATCATCTAAATCTGATGTCTAAAACCCGTTCAAAACTCAGAAATTCGATTAGGGAACTTTCTCCCCCATTTCCTAACTTTCCATCCAAATCCAAAATTAAATTGAGAAAACGACTATAGATTAATGAAATACAACCAAAAATAAGTTAGAAATTGTTACCCCAAAGTTTTCTCTGAGAATCCCTCAAGAAATCCCCTTCTCCCGAGCTCAAAAATCAAATTTGTGTGAAAATGAACATAACCCTCGATTCTGCCCCTTTTTCTGCCCAACGATCTTCGTACCTGCGGGCTATGGGTCGCACATGCGATGCCGCACCTGCAAAAAATCCCTCGCTGGTGCGGAAACCACTAAAGAGGCTGGGTCCCTATGTGAGCGTGCCTGCAGAGCACTGTCCGCGCCAGCGGACTTCTTCCGCGCTTACGTTTCATTTTCGCATCTGAGGGCATCGCAGATGCGGCTCATTCCTTACACATGCAACCCCTGACCAAGCCTTCCATTTCTGCATATGTGCCTTGTCCTCCGTACATGCGAGTCCGCACATGCGATCTCCACTCCGCACGTGCGAAACACCAGACACCAGAAATCATCAGCAACTTCCTATGTCCAAAAATTCATCCGTTAAGCATTTGAAACACACCCGTGTCCCTCGGGACCTCAAGAAAACATACCAATCAATCCTAAAACACTATACGGACTTAGTCTAGCCTACAAACCACATTGAACAACATCAAAAACATGAATTATGCACGGATTCAAGCCTAAGGAACTTTAAATTTTCCAAATCCTACAAACGACGTTAAAACATACCAAACCTTGTCCGAATGACTCCAAATTTTACACACAAGTTAAGAATGACACTACTAACCTATTCCCATTTTCGGAATTCCATTCCTGGCTCGATATCAAAATTTCTATTGCCGGCCAAAATCGCCAAAAATCCAACTTTCTCCAATTCAAGCCTAAATCTACTACGGACCTCCCAAACGCATTCCGGACGTGCTCCTAAGTCCAAAATCACCTAACAGAGCTAAATGAACTAAAAAAATTCAAATTCGAGGTCAATACACACAAGTCGATATTCGGTCGATATTTCTAACTTAAACTCTCAAATAAGAGACGAAGTGTCTCAATTCGTTTCAAAAACTCAACCCGAACCCTCCCGACAACCAAAATAGCAGAATAAGATATGGGGAAAATAATTAATGAGGGATCAGGGCTGTAACTCTCAAAATAATCAGTCGGGTCGTTACAATTGGGGACACTGCACTCTTTTAAGTGTGGGGTGGGAGAATTCTCTAAATAATTAGTAGTAGGACATAGAAAAATATTAACTTCTTATTTTTGTTTTCTTAGTTGTGTAGTATTTTAGTAGCTATGAAAAATCGTAAAAAAAATTGAAAAAAAAAGTAGAAAAATTGAACTTTTCCCGATGATGGATCTCCTAGACAGTTTGTTTGAGGGATTTAAGTCTAAAGAAAAAGGACAAAAAGATTTTCTTTGTAGGTAGTGCAGTAACTCCCCCTTGATTTTTCTTTGTGCCGCAGTTCTTTTCCAAGGGTTTTGTTTGAACCGAGTATAGTTAGTTTTATTTTTTTTGGAGTAAGATCCATTGTGATATGAATTGAATTGAAGAAATATCTCTTGACTTTGTTATGCTTTGAGAATAATGAGTACTTTGGTTGTGACGCTTACACTCAGTTTTTTACTCTTGTATAAGTACCTTAAATTGTATGATCTTAAATTTGCTTCACTGCTTTGACTAGAGTGTCTTGATGAGTCCAATCCTGAGTGAATTATGTGCCAAATGTGTGTGTGAAGTTTGTGTGTTATTCTGTGCATTGCATTTGATGTCTAGAACTTGCCCCGTGTGTTTGCATAGCGAAATACTAGCGTTATTCAGTCTTGGAAGTGATATAGGCGTTTCTTTGTTGAGCCCGATATATAAATATTTTACCCGCCTAATTGTTATGTATCGTAGTTAACCCCGTTGAGCATGTACTCACATTTCTTTGGCAACCATATTACAAGCCTTACCCATTTGTTTGAATTAACCGTCTATTTGAACATTTTCACCTCTCATGAGAACTTGAATTGTTATAAACTTTGTAAAAGTTAAAGTGTGAGGTGGTTGGTTTGGCTTTTGAGTGGAAATAAAGACATAAAGAGAAAGGTGGACTGTTTAAAAAAAAATATAAAAGGCCCTTGAATTGAAAAATAAAGAAAGAAAAAAATAGTTGAATTGCTATGAAAAATATTCCTTGATAGTGACGACTCTTGATGTAATTGTGCTTAAAGAAGTAAGAAGTTAATATACATTGATGTGAAGGTGGAGTTATGGTTTGACATAAGTCTGGGGTTTAAATGTTAAAGTGTATGTATTAAAGTGCTTAGGGATGTGTAGTCACTCTTATATCCAAATGTATCATACCCGACCCGCAACATACATAACAACTAATTAAAGTCCTACTTGATGCTAGACTGAATGAGCTCGATTAGTAGAGTAGTACACTACGAGCAAGCCTATGGTGCATCTTTTATAGCATATGAATGTTATTTCTGAGAGTGAGTCTTTCTATCCTGAGTTCCTAATTGTTCTTAAAATTTTATTGTGTGTGGAACTACTCTCTTTTGTTATGTGAGGGCACTTGATTCATGAAGGAAAGGTAATGTCATTGATCTCTATGTTAGAGTAAATGAGTGAGTTGTGAATAATGCATGGTACTTGAGAGTCAAATCTTGAGGTGAAGATGTTACACCCTTGTGCTTAGTCTATTTTAAAGATTCTTGGTGTGATGAGTTAGGAGGATTGTTTAGAAAGGCCGTGTCTATATAAAGTGTAGTTTAATTGCTCAAGGACGAGCAATGTTTAAGTGTGGGGTAATGATATTCGACTATAATTCCATATTTTTAGTGCATTACTTATATTACATGTTGGGGCTTTAATGCTAAGCTATACTATATTTGTGCTAATTGAGCTTATTTTATGTGTAGGTACATTGAAGACAAAATTGGAAGTAAAGTAGAAATTTTAGGTGTATTTTATACACTACAAGAATGGTCATGATCATTTATTGATTGAAAAAATTATAATAATACAATGATTGGAAAAAACGATTGGACAAAGAACGAAGAATGAAGCAGAAAATTGAACGAGAATGACGAAGAAACAAAGTTAGGCAAAGAGCAAATCAAGAAGAAAGCAAAATGAAAAAAAACGTAGCAGTGAAGAATGAAGCAGGCCACGCGAGCCTGATGTCTTTCTACAAAACAGGCGAGGCATGGTATTTTGCTCGCGACAGAGCGTGCGTCGCGAGGCTTATCGCGAGAAGAGGCGCACTACAGAGCTTGCGAGGCACAGTGTAAAGTGGGATGGAACGCGCTATAGAGGTTGCGAGGCACGGTCTGTAGCGAGGGTGTTCCGGATTTTTAAAGTCTATTTTGTCTCCTATTTGGTTTTGGATTTGGTTATTTCATTTGGGTCTTTTCCCTACACATATAAATAGTCATTAAACACCATTTTTAGAGGAGTCTTTGCGACCGGAGGCAAGAACATCACGTGGATAACTTTCGGAGGAGAAATTCATAGAGTTCTTCATCCCTTTATCTTTTCTTTGTAATTTGTTTATGCACAATACTTGAAAAATTGTTACTGTGAACATGAGTGGCTAAGCATTCTAGTTCCAGGGTTGTGGTTGACATGATTATTAACGTTTATTAAGTACATCTTTGTTGATTCAGATTATCATCTTGTGGTTATTTTTTTAATTCTAGTTTTCACTTGTGAATTGTTGTAGCTACCAATTCACCCTACTATCTATGCTATGCTTAGGAAAGCCGTGTCTAGATTAGAGTGGAATTATTCTAAACCAGTGGCTCGGGGAACGATTTCGCGGTTAGAATAGGAATATACCTAACAATCTTGTTTAATTAAATACCGTATTATATTCGTTCACGATAGACTCAATACCATAAGAATATAGGATTGATATATTATGGGCGGGCGAGTAGTATTGTGGAAACATGCTATTCATATAAACGATCCGGTTAATTAGCACCCATAGATAGTCTGGATTAACGAGTGTGATTATTGAACTTAATAGGATTGATAAACCAACCACAACCCTGGAATTTTCATCTCCTATGAAGTAAAACCTCATCATACACAATTGCGTTCTTGATAATTTAGTTGTTATTTGTTTAATTTCCGCAATAGTAGATTAATAGAAAAATATCACTCTTAATATATTGGACAATTAGTTGATTTTAGTTTGCTTAGTTAACGATCAATCTAAGTCTCTGTGGGTTCGATATCCGAATTAGTCACTTTATTACTTGACGACCACGATACTTGCATGTACTTGAGGAACCAACAACAACAAGAGAGAAATCTGTAAGGGAAATACAAGTTCCACGACTAATCAAGTAGCTCATCAAGTATCTAAAATAGCAAGTCTAATACCCTACACGAGTCTAGTCTTAGGCTAAATATGAATTAAAGCATTTAAACATGCAATAATAACTCAAACACTACAATTTAAGCATGGCATGATTCTAAGTCTACCGGGGCATAATCAGGAATTCTAGCATACGCACGGACAATCGCCTCATACGTGTCTACCTCCCACAACATGTAGCACATAATAAATATAACACCTACGAGGTAAATTTCACCTCACAAGGTTAGACAAGAGGCTTACCTCACTCAGAAATTCCATAACCGGCTCCAACGCCCCTTTAACACCTCAGTCCAGTATCCATCGATCCGAAACCAGTCAAACAAAGTGCAAATCAATAAAACTATACTTAAATACTCATAATTTAACAATTATAACAATTCCCAACTCCACTCTAGCCCACATGCCGAATTCCGAAATTTTTTGAAGATAAATATTACCCATAACACCACGAACTCAAATATATAATCTATTCCTAATTCCATGTCTAATTTCGAGGTCAAAAACCAAAAAATGCCAAATTCTAGGTTTTTTCCAAATCCCACAATTTCTACAAACTTTTATATTTAAATCCATATATAACTTATGTATTTAGCTCACAATGTGTAGGAATTCAATTACCACATGATGGATGAAGAAGAGACATTTCAAAATCGCCCTAAGCTAGACTCTCATGGAAGAATTGAGATAAAATGAACCAAAAACCCGTTTTTGCAAACTTATATACTGCCCAATCAACCCTTCTTCGCGAACGTGGAAAGTCCCTCTAGTTCACGAAGCACAATCAACTTCTGCTTTCCAATTCCTCTATGCGAACACAAGAAAGGACTCGCGAAAGTGAAGCTTTACCAGGCTGCCCATCGGGAACGCAGCCTCGCCTACGTTAATGCGAAGGCCAAGCCCCCAGGCCTAGCTTCTCGCTTTCGCAAACGCGAAGCCCTGTCGCGAATGAGATATTTTGCTTTTCAAACCTTCGCGAACACGAGGCCGAATCATGAACGCGTAGAACAGATCTCCACCAACTCCAAATCCTTCTTTGCGAATGTGGTCTTCCCAATGCGTTCGCGAAGACCAAAATCAGAACCAACAAACCAGCAACAACAATTAACCCAAACTTGGTCCGAACCCATCCCGAAACACCCTCGAGGCCCCCGGTATTTCCCCCAATCACACCAACTAGTCCCAATACCTTATCCAAACTTATCCAAAGGCTCGAAACGCCATGAACAACATCAAAACCACGAAGCGATGATTGAAATCCTTCTTTTGACTTTCAAACATCAAACTTCGGCAAACGCGTATGAATCATACTTAAACATTCCGGAATGACGTCAAATTTTGTGTACACGTCACAAATCACAATATGATCCTATTCTAAGGCTCGGAACCCCAAACGGACGTCGATAACCAAATTCCTCTTCAAACCAAACTTAGAAAATTCTAAAAACCTTCAAAATGCCAACTATCCACAATAAGCGTCAAAATGCTCTCGGACCACCTGATACACAACCCGAACATACGCCAAGTCTGAAATCATCATACGAACCTATTGGAACCTTCAAATCCCGATTCTGAGGTCGTTTACTCAAAAGTCAAACCTTGGTCAACTCTTCCAACTTAAAGCTTCTAAATTGAGAATTTTCCTTCTGAATTAACTCTAAACTTCCCGAAATTTAATTCCATCCTCGCGTACAAGTCATAATACATAAATTGAAGCTACTCAGGGCCTTAAACTTCCAAACAACTCAAAATGACCGGTCAGGTTGTTACAACATTAAAATGGCACTCGAGTTGATTACCTTTGTAACAAGCTAGGCATGATCAATATATATGCTCCAAATTGAGGGGAAGTGTTATAAAATGAACTTGGACTCTACAAAATGAACATGTACTCTTTTTTAGTAGTGTACACAACCCATTTCCAGATTTGTAAGAATTTCTTTTATTTATCTCCTTAGTTAGCACCTGGTGTACATGTATTTATATTACTTACCTCTTGGAATGATATAACAAGTATTCTCTCTGATTACATAATTCGAGTGCGCTGGATTCAGTTGAGTCTATATGTCTTACCAAAGAGTGGAGTTATTTCTTAGTGGAATTTTCATAAAGCACTATGGTTTAGAGTCTTGTAACTATAGTCTGCCTAATTGCTATTCATAGTTGTTGTTCAATTATTACTAGCTTGTATCTCTTGTATTCAGACGCGCAAAAATACAGTATGTGCCAACTGTATTCATTAAAACACAAAACCAAGGTGAAATACAAAGATGTATATAAAGGATACAACTTGTATCGACTGTATACATGAGTGTATATAAAGGAAACAATTTGTGTCGGTTGTATTCATTTGCGCAACGAATACAACTAAGGCGAAATATAAATTATAGAAAATAATATGCTCTTGTTGAGAGTCGAATTCAAGACCTCCGCTAACTAAGCGGGACCTCTAACCAACTGAGCTAACAGAGCTTGTTGTTCTCTTGTTTCAGTTTAAAACAATTAATTTCTTGTTTCATGAATTTTATATAAAATCCAAATATAGCTACGAATAGTAAATTGGTTAAAACTGTTTCTACGAATGGTAAATATAGTATAAATAATTAATGTGTCGCATAATTTTCCTTATTTCTCAAGTGAGATTTTTGCATAAGTCTGAAATTTGAACAGCCATTGGGGCTCCTTTTGAGTTTTTATATTAGCAAAGGTCATGTATGCCATATATAATTAGAGCATGTTGCTCTGTGGTTCAGATGATTCTGCAGTGATAACAGCCTAGGGTAGAACTAGAGGTTTAATTAATATCTTTGGTCAAAAAATTATACAAGCAAAATAGAGAAACAAATAATATTTTTAATTTATATATACACACACACAACAACAACAACAACAACAACAACAACATTAACAAACTCAATATATTCTCACAAGTGGGGTCTTAGGAGATATACGTAGTCCTTCCCCTACCTTATAAAAGTAGAGAGACTGTTTCCTATAGACCCTCGGTTCAAGGAACGGTGAAAAGAAAGCAACAAACAATAGAAATAACAAGGTAATAAGATAATGAAATCAAACAACATAAACATGAAGAACCAAGAATGAAAATACAAGAATAATACTAGTACTGCTGGAAAGACTAGGTGAAACTCTCGACTACTTGTCAACATTCAAGCCTAATACTCGGCCGCTATACTTTCCTATCGAGGATCATGTACTCAGTAAGCTAAAGCAGTGACATGTACTTCCTAATCATCTCTCCTTTGGCCTACTTATACCCTTCCTCATACCCACCATAGTCAACCTCTCACATCTCCTTACCATGGCATTTATGTTTAACCTCTTCACATGCCTGAACCATCTGAACCTCGATTCCTGCAACTTGCCCTCCACATGGGTCACTCCCACCTTGTCCCTAATAACTTCATTCATAATCTTATATTTCTTGGTATACCCACACATCCACCTCAATATCCTCATTTATGCTACTTTCAACTTATGAAGATAAGATTTCTTGACAATCCAACACTCAGCCTCATACAATATGGTCGGTCTAACCACCACTATATAGAACTTGCCCTTAGCCTTAAGTCTTGGTGGTACATTCTTAACCCCTAAGAAATATATATAAGATGTGAAATCCCCTGAGAAATCTAGTGTAGTGTAAGGGATGTTCAAAAATTTCAAAATTCAACTCTCAATTGCAACATTCTAGTATTTTGTTTATTCCCTTGCATATATTTATGTACAACCTTAAACCTTTATCCCTATTTGTATATGCATCTTTTGTTGCAGAACGATTAAGCATTTAGAAGCACTTCAATATCTGCTTTCTTTGGAATTTCGTCGCTTGAGTTCCTGTATGCCATGATCTGTTAGCAAGTTTGGCATCACGAGATGAACCTATTATTTTCTCATGAACTCAATATCCTGAATTTGCCTTCGGTTGTGATTTGGTGCAGGATTGTTAGCCCAAGAAATTGAATAGTTTTGAAGATTGACAAAGGAACTCAGAAATGAACCAGGTCCATCACTACAGACATAGACACAAGCAGAGTCAAAGGCACGTGAGGTGCACATGGATGAGATAAACAAAATCTGGTAAAATAGAGATATCTCCGGATCGAAAAGATTGCAAAAATAATAAGGAGAAGGACTCCTTATTTAGTAAGAATAGAATCTAAGATAAGGAAGGACTTGAGGAGTTGAGATTAACTATAACTCGTCCACCAAGGAAGAGTAGCATTAGAACTCTAGTTAATTCCTTATCCACTAATCCTATATATTGCAGATTGTTCTTATTGTATAGGTATGCACAAAAGCAAAAGTTAAGCAAGAATTGTTAGCAAAATTAGCAAGGCAATTTTGCAAGCAGGTCGTGTGAAATTTGAGTGTGCGAGTCTGAAGCTACTTGAACCAGCTAGAGGAATCAGTTCTAACTATTGTCTTTTATCTGGTTTATTTGTAGTAGGTGGTTTTAACTTGTACATTTTGAGCTTTATCTAGATGCATCTGTAATAGGTACTCTGTGTTCAAGTTATAGCTAACTTGGAGTTTGCCGCAAATAGCTAGAGGCTAGTTTGCTACAAGGGATTAGAGGTAATCCTAGGCTTATAAAAGAGTTTTTGTAAATGCTGTTTTGGCTCACTGATTTAGTAAAGAGTTTTGGGAAAATCCTACTGGGAAGTAGGTCATGATTTTTTCACCTTTTGAGCCAGGTGTTTTCCACGTAAAAATCTCTGTGTTCTTTAATTTCTGTATTTATTATTT
The DNA here is from genome assembly GCA_005239525.1 of Nicotiana knightiana. NCBI lineage: Eukaryota > Viridiplantae > Streptophyta > Magnoliopsida > Solanales > Solanaceae > Nicotiana > Nicotiana knightiana. The sequence goes on from ML381474.1 coordinate 129,925, forward strand.
CGCAAATAGTAGGAGTTGAAACACATAGAAGAACATGGTCCTTCTATAACAAGTGCACGCAAAAATCGGACACCACACAAATCACCCCCCTCTTTTGTGGTATTGACGTATAAAACATCAATTGGTATCAGAGCAGGTTATCCTTTAAGAGGCTAACACCTTAGGAGAAGATCAAGATGAGTGCACCACATGGGAACTGGGAAGGACAATCAACTACTAGGCCTCCACTCTTCAATGGCCAGTACTACTCATGGTGGAAGAACATGACGAGATACCATATAATCATAGAAGAATACGAGATATGGGACATTGTTACGAATGGTCCTTTGGCCACCATGGAGAAGAATGCTGAAGGAGTAGATGTGCCAAAGACAAGAGCTGACTGCACTGCTGAGGATTTGAGAAAGTGGGAGAAGAATGATAAGGCGAAGAAGTGGCTTGTGTGTGGACTTGGTCCAGACGAGTACAACAGAATTCAAAATTGTACCACTGCTAAAGAAATTTGGGATACCTTACAAGTGGTTCATGAATGAACGGCTCAAGTGAAGAGGTCCAGAGGTACTCTACTATATTCTCAGTATGAGAATTTCTCTATGAAGGAAGGAGAGACCATTCAAGAGATGTATACAAGGTTCACCACACTAACTAATGAACTAAAGTCTCTTGGAAAGACTCTTCTTGAAGAAGACAAAGTTGAAAATCTTCTGACAAGGGTTCTGCTAGTTTCTTGGAAAAGCAAGATCACTGCTATTCAGGAATCTAAGAACATTGCAACTCTTAAACTGAATGAGATGATTGGAAATCTCACTGTCTACGAACTTAGAAGGAAGATCATGAAGATGGATGCGCCCAAGAAGGAAAGAAGTCTGGCACTTAGAATCACTGAAGGAGCTGATCTAGAGGAAGATGAAATGGCTATGGTCACCAAGGATTTCAAGAAATACCTAATTAGAGGAAAAAGGTTCCTCAAGAGGTGGAAATTACAACAAAACAAGGGTACCTGAAAAAACAACAAATGAGGGCTGCTACAAGTGTGGGAAGATTGATCATCACATCAACAACTGCCCTCAATGGGAAATTGAATGAAGGAAGGAAAGCTTTGAACGAAGGAACCGGAAGAAGGAACAGGTTCATCCCAAGAAGAAAAAATGATCAACAAAGGCTATGGTTGCTGCTTGGGGAGAAAGTTCAGATGAGGAATCAGATGATGAAGATAGAGATGAACAAGCACTTATGGCAATTGGCGAATAAGATAAGGAATCTCATGAGGAATCTGAGGTAAGTATAATTTATCTCAAAGACAAGATTAAGTTTTTATCTAAAGAATAACTCTATGAATTATTGCTAGATTTTATTGATGAATCTGAGGTAATAAACAAGGAAAAGGAACTGTTGTCTAAGGATTGTGTAATTTTAAAAGCAAAGTGTAAGAATATGGAACTCAGAGTCAGTGAGACTGTGAGTTAAAATATTGCTCTAAAGAACCATGTTCATACCTTTGAAGCAAATATACTAGAGTTAAAATCTGAAAATCTAAAACTGAAACTAGGAACCAGTAAGAAGACAGCTGACAGCTCTCAACTCACCTTAGAAGAAAATGTAGTTAAACTAAAAGATGAGTTGTATAGGAAGGATGAACAAGTAAGAGCGTTGAAGGAGGAACTAGGCAAGGTAAAGCATGAACTAGACAAAACTTGTAAATGGAACAGATCCTCCGATGCTTTGACATGGCTACAGGAACATCATGGTAGCAATAAACGAGGACTTGGCTTTGGGAATCAGCTGCCTAAGTGGGATCCTAAAAGCAAGTAACTCACTCTTCCTGAGAACAAAATTTGTACCCACTGTGGTAAGACTGGTCACTATAAAAGTAAATGTAATGCAAAAGAAAAGGCCAGTCAAAAGAACAAAAGTTTTCGTTCAAGGGAAGAATTAGTTACCAAGTTGGGCTAAAAAGAATTTAATTCATCCTTTTGCTTATAGAAAGGGACCCAAACTAGTTTGGGTTCCTAAGACTAACCCCTGATTTCATTTTGTAGGTTCAAGTAAAGGAGAGCAGCCAAATATGGTACATGGACAGTGGCTGCTCAAAGCACATGACTGGCAACAAGGACCAGTTCCTTTCACTTGAGGACCTCAAAGGAGGAAATGTCTCCTTTGAAAATGGAAAGAAAGGTGAAATCATTGGGGTTGATAAGGTAGGTAAGAATGACACTCATTCCATTGAGAATGTCTACTTGATAGATGGCCTGAAATATAGCCTAATCAGTGTGTCACAGCTTTGTGATAGAGTTAACATGGTAGCATTCACCTCTACAAAATGTTTTGTGATAAATCTTACCACTGACAAGATTGTTTACAGGGAAAAAGAGTGAACAATATATACATTATAGATCTGTTCACACTTTCAGAAAATGAACTAAGCTGCTTAAGTGTGCTGGACAGTGATCCCCTCCTTTGGCATAAGAGACTTGGACATGCAAGTCTAAGTCAACTCAACAAATTAGTCTCTAAGGACTTAGTGATAGGATTGCCTAACATTAAGTTCAAGGAAGACAAAGTTTGTGAGGCTTGTGCAAGGGGGAAGCAGGTAAGATCCTCTTTTAAAAGCAAGAAAGTGGTAAGTACCACCAGAATGATGGAACTGGTTCATATGGATCTTTGTGGTCCAATGAGAACATTAAGCAGAGGTGGTAAGAGATATGTGATGGTGCTTGTTGATGATTATTCTAGATTTACCTAGACTTTGTTTCTAACATCTAAAGATGAAGAATATGACATGTTCACTTCTTTTGTTAGAAAAACTCAGAAATAATTAGGAAATCAACTTGCATCAATTAGGTCTGATCATGGCACTGAATTTGAAAATGCTAAATTTACTGAATTTTGTGATGAGCATGGCATAGATCATAATTTTTCTGCTCCTAAAACTCCACAACAAAATGGAGTGAAATAAAGAATAGGACACTTGAAGATATGGCTAGGACTATACTTCTTTCTAGTAAACTACCCATAGCTTCTGGGCAAAAGATGTAAATACTGCATGCTATATCATAAATAGGTGCATGACAAGACCTCTTGTAGAGAAAACTCTCTATGAGTTACTTAAAGGGAGAAAGCCAAATATATCCCACCTTAGGGCATTCGGCTGCAAGTGCTTTGTGCACAACAATGGTAAAAACTCCCTAAGTAAGTTTGATCCCATAAGTGATGAGGGAGTATTCTTGGGATATTCTTCACATAGTAAAGCTTATAAAGTTTATAAAAAAAGAACTATGTGTGTTGAAGAAAGTGTACATGTGATTTTTGATGAAACTAACATTCTTTATGAGAGACAGGAACAAGATGATGAAGCAATTGGGCTAGCTAGAAACTCACATGAGATCACAGCCCAGACTGAAGCAATATTGGAGGAAGGAACATGTGATGGAGTGGGTTCATCCATCCCAGGCAACATGATAGGGGGAATAGAACAAAATAATTCCAAAACTTTGTTGGAACCCGTGCCTGAACCTGTTCCACAACAACAAAGCATTGAAGGAACATCAAGGAGAAACCAGTTGGTTGTGAAACCTTACAGATATCAAAGTTCTCATCCTATTGAGAACATCATCACTGATCCAACCTCTGGAAATAAAACCAGATCTTCTTTAAAGAATCTTTGTGCTTTGATGCTTTCTTATCTCTTATTGAACCTAAATATATTGCTGAGGCTTTGCAGGATGCAGACTGGGTAAATGCAATGCTAGATGAACTCAACCAATTTGAAAGGATTCAAGTGTGGCATCGAGTACCAAGACCCTTGGATAGATCAGTAATTGGCACTAAGTGGGTCTTCAGAAACAAACTTGATGAAGATGGAACAGTTACTAGGAACAAGGCAAAATTGGTGGTACAAGGATATAGTCAGGAGGAAGGCGTAGACTATGATGAAACCTTTGCTCTAGTAACAAGGCTAGAAGCTATAAGACTCCTCATAGCCTTTGCTGCTTACATGGAATTCACGCTTCACCAGATGGACGTCAAGAGTGCCTTCCTAAATGGCTATCTAAAGGAAGAAGTGTTTGTCAAGAAACCTCCAGGTTTTGAGAACAAGGAGAATCATGATCATGTGTATAAATTTGACAAAGCTCTGTATGGACTCAAGCAAGCTCCTAGAGCATGGTATGAAAGGTTATCAAAGTTCTTACTTGAGCATGGCTAAAAGAGAGTGTAGGACTTTGTGCAAGATTTCAGGCTAATCCAAAGGAATTCCACTTAAGCTGTAAAGAGAATTTTGAGATACCTAAAAGGCACCACTGATTTCTATCTTTGGTATCCAAAAGGTAGTAACTTTAATCTTGTGGGATATGTTGATGCTGACTATGCAGGTTTTCTAGTGGATAGAAAGAGCACATCAGCCTCATGTTGTGCTCAACTATTGTGGATTAAGCAGTAATTGATGGATTTTGGAATCGATGTTGGATGTATCCCTATCTTTTGTGATAAAACTAGTGTTATCAGTATGACAAACAACCCCGTTCATCATAAAAGAACAAGCACATAGATGTTAGACATCATTTTTTAAGGAAAAATTATGAGAAGGGATTGATCACCATAGAGTTTTGTGCCACTGATAATCAGAATGCTGACATATTTACAAAAGCACTGAGTAGAGAGCATTTTGAAAGGAAGGGGTTAGAGTTAGGGATGATTAAGATCACCTAATTGAACCAGTTCAGAGTGTACATGAAAAGAAATAAAAAAATGAAAAAAAAAATTGGCTAGAAAATCTGAAACTTGTGTAAATAATTAGATTAATTGGTACTCAGTCTAATACTGTAAATAGTATACTCATGTTCCATGTTTTGATATGACTCACTGGTTGCTAATGAAATTTTTTATATTGTTGAAAATTGAGACATGATCAAGAGGATTCCTAAGTGATGAAACTGGTTCATCAGTGATGGTTCATCTGAAAGGCGAGGTATGTGTTCTACACTCTGCACATTTTTGAAATACTAATATTTAAATCATGAGCAGAAGTCTACCCAAGTCCAAAATCTTTCAAAGTCTATCCTAAAAAGATTTGAACCAGTTCCGTCTCAACTGAAGAATCCCTACCGTATTAAAACACCTAGATCCTAGGGAAAGTTTAACCGTCATTCCAAACTGAAAGTTGCAGACTGATTAGACTTCTAATTGACCCAAAAAAGATGTCGTTATGTATTAATTACACTTCCCCTTTTAAATCCCTCATCATCATCTCTGAAAATTCTCATTATCTTTGAAAATTGTTGAAACCCTTTCATCTTTCTCTACCTTTGATTTCAATCTTTCTCCTTCATCACTAAATCCTAACCATTATGTCTGATCCCTAGATCAATCCTGGTACTCCACCACCCCTACTCCATCTTCGTCTTCTATAACCCCTCCTCAACCTAGCTCCACCCATCCCCAACCTAGTCCTAACCCTGAACCCAGAACAAAAAGAGTTAAGAGGCTCGCTAGAAAAACAGTGACCAGCGGTGCTTTAGCAAGAAAACTAAGTGCCAAGCTTCAAGCAAGCCATGCTCAAGAATCACAAAATTCGAGCGATTCCTTTAAATCAAAAACTGAGAGAGAAGGAACAAGATTTTCCGACTCTGAACAGGTATCTTCTGTACTAAAACCTACTTCTGAGGGTGTTTCTGAAATTGCTAAAAAATTAGAAACTAGGTTTATTCTGGTTGGGTCTGTGATAGATATGAAACTGCCGGAGCAGAGAAGGAGAGGTGGTAAAAACAAGACTGAAAAAGAAAATGAGAGAGATGGAGTAAGGAGTGAAGAGAGGGGAAAAGGGAAAGATGTGTCAGATTCTTCACCCACCTCTGAATCTATTAGAATGACTATTTGTGGAGCTGAGCCAGAAAAAATGGAAGAAGGTGTCAAGAAGGCAAGGGGAGAGTGAATCAGGAGAAGCCGCTGAAGTGTTAGTAAATATGGGAAAGCACACAGATGAACCTGGTTCATATACTGAGGAAACCATGGCGGATTTGTTGAAAAAGTTAGGCGATAGTTACAATCCAAAGAAGAAAAGAACTCCTAAAGTTCAAACTTCTGGGACAGCAAGAGCAAATAAGAAAAGAAAAGCTGCTCCTTCTGAGAGTTATGATATTCCTCGTCCAAGAGGAAGAACTACAAGGGGCAAGCTAAAGCAAAGTGAGGAGGAGCTGCAGAGAGCTTTAGCGGAGAGTAAGAAGAAGAAGGTGGAGAAAGGAAAAGAAAAAGTGGTTGAGCTTGTGGAGGCTGTTGAAGTAGATGATACGGACCTGGTCCATCAAAGTGAAAAGGTAGTAGAGGTAGAGGTTTAGAACCCTAAGCCAAAGAAAGCAAAGACTTCCTCAAGAAGTATTCATCGGTTACTAAGTCTGCTGAACCCTCTATCTTGGCTAAGCCAAACCAGGTCCGCAGAGAAACCTAAGAAAGTGCAAATCACTGAAGAAGATGATTGGAGTGATGAAGAGGCGGTTGAGGTTGATGGTGAGAAGGATAGGTTGACAAAGTTTGGTAAACGAACAATACTGAAGGGAAGGTTGATGAATGACTTGGAAGAAGAAGGAATGATTTTGCTACTGGAGAAGCTTGAGATACATGGCTGGAAGGACATGATCCTTCAGTTGGATAGGAGATTGGCCAGAAATGAAATAGTGAAATTCATGGCAAATGCTGAGATCAAAGATGGAAAAGTCACCAGCCTGGTGAAGGGGGTCCAAATTTCTTTTGATGCCAAAGAATTGGGTGAAATCCTTGGCATTCCCTCTGAAGGCTATGATGACTACACTAGGCAGAAATGGCCAAGTCTGGGTTCTCTTCCAACTGCCACGACTACCACAAGAAAGTTCTATGACAATGAAGAAGAAAGTGAGCCCAAGGCATTCTATAAGAGTGAAATGAAGCCTCCTCACAAGCTGATATTTGAATTCATCAACAAGTGTGTGTTGCCACGGCAGGAAAGGAGGCACATTGCAAATTGCATGGATTTGATTTTGATGGAGTGACTGGACAGTGGGAGGCAGATAAACTGGCCTTGGTTCATAATTCAGCTTTTGGACAGAGTTGTTAATGGCTCCAAAACCCATGCCATTTCATATGGCTTCATTCTCACTACTGTACTTGCTCATTACAAGGTGCCTCTGAAGAAGGTAGAGATGGCCACAAGCAAGGACCACTTTGGAATCAATACTCTTCTGGCTTGTGATTATGAGGTTAATGTCATCCCCAATGAACCAGGTTCATCGAAGAGGATACCTGTAAACAGCAAAGTCAGAGCTCTAGTGCAGGAGAGCGGGGCGAATGATGCTGAAATTGCAAGGCTGAAGAATCGTTTAGCAGAGGTTGAATCTGAGAGAGATGCTCTCAGAACTGAACTTCCAAAGGAAAGAGAGAAGAATGAGGGAATTCTTCACGATATGTTGACTCTTCTCCAAGCCAAAAACCCAGCATCTAGCCCTTCCAAGCCTTAGTTACCTACCCTGCCTAGAATATCAGTGACCCACACTCGGGACTTTTTTTTTTTTTTTCTCATGTTTTTAACTGTTTTTGTTTCATCTTGTGGATTGTGGACGAACCGTGCTTTCTATCAATGAAATCTGATGCTTTTGCTCATATTCAGTGTTTCTAATTCTTTGATAGTTTGAATTCTTAGTTGATTATTGATGATTAATCCATGATTGCACTTGCAGTTGCCCAAGTGGCCATGAGTAATTCTTAAAAGTCAGGGATTCACATAAATTTTTGCAACTTTTCGATGATGCCAAAGGGGGGAGAATGGTTGTGCTGCTATGAACATGTGATATTTATAACCTACTGTCCCTGGTTCTTTTGTGATAAATGCTTAATACTCTACTATGTGTCCATGTTGGATTAAGCTGGATACAGGCCTAAGCTTATGGATGCACAAAGTTTTCCATCATCAAAAAGGGAAAATTTGTTAGCCCAAGAAATTGAATAGTTTTGAAGATTGACAAAGGAATTCATAAATGAACTAGGTCTATCACTGGCAGACATAGACATAAGCAGAGTCACAGGCACGTGAGGTGCACATGCAAGAGATAAACGAAATCTGGTAAAATAGAGATATCTCCTAATCGAAAAGATTGCAAAAATAATAAGGAGAAGGACTCCTTATTCAGTAAGAACAAAATCTAAGATAAGGAAGGACTTGAGGAGTTGAGATTAACTAGAACTCTTCCACCAAGGAAGAGTAGCATTAGAACTCTAGTTAATTCTTTATATACTAATCCTATATATTGCAGATTACTCTTATTGTACAGGTACGCACAAAAGCATAAGCTAAGCAAGATTTGAGAGCAAAATTAGCAAGGCAATTTTGCAAGCAATTCGTGTGAAATTTGAGTGTGCGAATCTGAAGCTACTTGAACCAGCTAGAAGAATCAGTGCCAACTGTTGTCTTTTAGTCTAGTTTATTTGTAGTAGGTGGTTTTAACTTGTACCTTTTCAACTTTATCTAGAAGCGTCTGTAATAGGTACTCTGTGTTCAAGTTATAGCTAACTGGGAGTTTGTCGCAATTAGCTAGAGGCTAGTTTGCTACAAGAGATTAGAGGTAATCCTAAGTTTACAAAAGAGTTTTTGTAATGCTGTTTTGGCTCACTGATTTAGTAAAGGGTTTTGGAAAAATCCTACTGGGAAGTAGGTCGTGATTTTTTCACCTTTTGAGTCAGGTGTTTTCCACGTAAAAATCTATGTGTTCTTTAATTTTTGTATTTATTATTCGGTAAACAGTAGGAGCTGAAACACATAGAAAAAATATATTCTTTTTATAACAAGTACACGCAAAAATTGGACACCACACAAATCATCCCTCTTGTATGGTATTGACGTACAAAACATCGAGGATTCAGCAGATTCTATTGACACCAGCGGAATAGGAGGATAGTAAAGGCAATCAATGTAGGATGGTCTCTTATTTTACAATCCTATGATTGACCTCTTGTCCGATCAATAAATTATCTGCTAAGATCAATCAATGTCACAAAACTAGGGTCACATTAACATTATTTATGATTGCAGCTCATTGCCAACCAGTTCGGAGACCCCTTGATCGAGCATAACTACAGGGAGCAAAACAAATTGATGATCGAATAGCAAAATATGATAGCAAGATAACTAAAGTATTTCCCTTGTTAGGTATCGTGTGGGGTTTGGTGCCAACAACATGTGGTAGCCTCGGTCACATCTATCTCAATTAAAGCACTAAATTATATAAGACACTAGGCACTATTCCCTTAGTTAGGTATTATTTGGCACGTTTAATTATGTCAATGACTTGTCATATCTTTGGTCACATGCACCTCAAGTTACAGTACTTGTGTCGAGTTATAAGAATACTTCTTCTTTTTTTAATGATACACAATGTTTGTTATCATAATATTAAACTTTTTAGAAATTCCACAGGTTTTAAGATTTAATTTCACTAAACTATTCAAATATGATGTTTTTCTTTCGAACCATTTTTCAACAACTATTATATATACTAACTTCTATCACTAATGTAATATATGAATCTAATTAACCATTAGACTTTGTATTCAATCAAATACCATCATACACAATAAATGAAGCAACTACAAGCATAAAAACATTTATAAAGGTTTTGAATTGTCTCTATCCAATTGTCTTGATCGATTATGTGTGGTGGTGAGAACTAGCATTAAGCAAGATTCAAGGACTTTTAATTAAGTTACGTTTCAATCAGAATATATGGGTCAAGTTCGATTGTTGAAACTGAGACGACCTCCTAGCTTAGCCCTAGCCACTAGCTTCCCAAATGAGCGGCTTGGTGAGCCAAACTATCTTCAGCGTTGGTAATATCCCTATCTAATAGGTCGAGTTGATAGTGATGCCCTCGTGGGCACGTTGATCATTAGGTCCGTCTGGTTTGATATTAATTGACTCACATGAAATACTAAGTTAGTTTATATATGGTATGTTTATTGCCACTGACATGCGGTAGCATCAATAGGGACATTTCTAGTCTTCGTGTTGCTCTCAAACGCACATGCAAGTATTTGTGGTCGACAAGTAATATAGAATTGTAAGTCCAGATATCATACCCACAAGAACTTGTGATTAACTATCAACTAAATTAAACCCAAATAATTAATCTATTCAAGCGATTCCTAAAGTATGAATATTTAACTACAACTAATCTAGAGTAGCAAGTTAAGAAATTAAAGAAACAAGTTGGCGAAATTAGACACGAATTCAAGAAGAGCCGATATTCTAGAGCTATGGGTTAGATAACAATCCCGTTGAGTTTTTCACTTAAATCGTCTAATTAATTTATCTGGTTTATTGATTGATAGGGTTAATATTACTCGTAGCCTTCTCCCGAAGTACTACTCGTATATTCAAGCTAATCTAACGTCTATATTCCTATGAAATTAGAATTAACAAGAACGCATTAATAATTCCTGTATAGTAACCAAACAAGGGCAATTAGGTATATTCCTATCCTAACTGCAAATCCACTCCCCCTAAGAGTTAAGATCTTGCTCTACTCAATCTTATTTGCAATCTAAAATTCCCTCTCCCGAGTTCAATACTAGATTCGTAGATAGTATTCAATTGGTGATCAAGCAATCAAATAATTAAGCGCAAGATTGAATAAATAAACCAATATGATAAAATAATAAGAACAATTCAAGCTTCAAACTACAACGTTCATGTAGCACCCAAAACTCTAGAACTAATAAACTATGAAATTAAAGGAAGAGAAGAGAANAACTACAGTGTTCATGTAGCACCCAAAACTCTAGAACTAATAAATTATGAGATTAAAAGAAGAGAAGAGCAGAATAACTAGTTAGAAGCCTCCTCCACGTGGTGTGAGTGTTCCCCCACGTGAACTTTCCTTCAAAATATGTTAGATTTTCTCCAAATTAGGTTTTGTCTTGCTTTTATACGTGTTAGGTAGGTCTAGGGACGAAATAACGGTGTCCCGGGCGAAGTTGGAGAAGTTTCACGCCACCGGCGCCCCGCCCAGCGCTAGGCGCTCTCTACGGCGCTGTGGCTTGGAGTATTCTGTTCTGGCGCCACAGACAGCTCAAGGCGCTGCCTGTGGCGCTGCACTGCTCAACTTTCCTGTTTTCGTCCGTTTTGGTTCTAATTTCGCACATTTCGCCCCCAATTGCTCCCAGATCATTCTTACACATAAAAACACCTCAAATTAATATAAATCAACTCATTTCACATCCTAAATCCACGAAACAAAAAGTAAAACATAAGGCGATATACACACAAATATATATACTTTAAGTAAAACATCACTTCGATAATAAGAGTGACAAGATATTTGGCTTTCAATCTAGCCAAATTAAGCCTCTATTTGCATTGCCTTATGTCAAGTTCATTTCATTACAGCATTAGATAGTATGTTTCTAAAGGGAAATCATGAGGCCCTCTCTTAATATCAAACTTATCCATGAACGAGATAACTAGTTTAATTCCAACAGGTTGGTGTATGTGTATATAATGCAAAATTGTTTTCCAGAAAGCGCATATCCACTCAAAAAGGAGTGTCATGTCACTATGTCCACCTTTTAATCTTGGCCACATCCATCTGAAGATACAGTACTAATTAATGTACTAAATCCCACTTCTTGCTCCCGACTCCCGTCTTATTCGCACAGGCCCGCGACATGAGGCGTGGCTTGCAGGGCGGTGGGGTATAATATTTTCTCAGATTCAGTGCTCCAGCCACTACATTGTTCAGGTTTTACTTTGACTTAATTAATTCTCTGATCCTCTAGTGGAAAGATTTCTGCCGACCTGGAGTGCCAAAACGAGGCCATTGTTTTCACTGGGACAATTTGGTATATGCCACGCCTAACTCATGTAGTTTAAACAGTGTGTAATACAATTATATCATTAGATTAAATTACGTGTAGTAACATGTAAACACGATATGATAATCTGAAATATAGAATAGACAATCTCTATAACAAGCTAAATATAGTAATAGGGCAGCACGGTGCACTAAACTCCTGTTATGCACGGGGTTCGGGGAAGAGCCGGACGACAAGGCCTATAACGAGAATTCGGCCAATCTTATGATTGATCGTGGCTGCTGACAATAAGTTGACAATATATAATGCAGTTTACAGTCCAACACTGAGGCTGTACTTATTCCCCAACTGTTGATCACTTATTCTTTTGTGGGTTGAAAGAGAATTAATTAAAGAAGCTAGCAACGGAACCAAAAGAAGCAGGGGGAAAGGACATAGTACATTCTAGTTTTTGCTTTATCAAGAATTATATAATAGGCCAATATGGTGGATCTTGGTTCAGAGGAGACTGCACAACCTTCAACTACTGTTAACATGTTCACTAAGAAAAAAGAGCTTCTTTTCAATGTTATGAAAAGGACCTCTGAATGGTACGGTGTCTATATCTTCAGTTATTTTTTCTCTCTTTTGTTGTTTCCCAGCGTACTTCTCCACGTCTTTATGCAATTTAATTTCCATGCAACATGATCAGTAGTGGAGGGTAAAATGTAGGCATTGATGAATGAGTGACCTTTTTAATTTCTGCAGGATTTTATCCCAGGAGATCCCAAGTGATATAACTATTCATGTTGCAGGAACTTCCTTTGCTCTGCACAAGGTACAACCTTTTTCCTTGTTCTAAGAAGTTCCTAATATAATTTCAACTAGAACACCAATCAAGATTGTTCTTTTCAGTAACTAGTTACATTTATATGGCAGTTACCTGTAGTCCTAAGTTGCTCCGACACGGCAGTTTAGGTGCCGCACCCATGTTGACACGACACTATTATGAGTGTGGGTATGGGATCCAAAAATGATCTGGTCAAACAATTTTTGGTACTTTGACGACGACGGACGGAAAAATTCGAGATGAAATACACTTTGATTCTCGAATCAGAACCAAAACTAGGGTAAATTCGAAGAAAATAGCATATTTTATCTAGAAAATCAATCTTTTACTTATCTACAACTTGAGAATAAAAAAGGAAACCAAATTTTAAAAGTTAAACGTAAGTATTCCACAAAATGTCTCATAATTTAGAGGTATTTTTATATTTTTGAATTATTTAGCCAGATCCCCACACCCGTACTAGGATCCGTATCCCCGAATTTTAGAATTACATCTCGAAGGTTCCGACCATTAGATCCGCACCCGTGTCCGAGCAACTTTGTTGTAGTAATCTTAAATTATTTTATAGTGTTAGTGAGTAGAAGTTAAACTCTTAACTAAAAGGTTCTTTGATAACGAGTACTTTATGTTCCATGCAGTTCCCACTAGTCTCAAAGTGCGGATATATAAGGAAGTTGGTCGCAAAATCCAATGATGCTAATCTTTCTGAAATTGAAATCCCTGACATTCCCGGTGGAGCAGAGGCATTTGAATTTGCAGCAAAATATTGTTATGAGATAAACTTTGAGATAAGCTCAGGAAACATAGCATTGCTTAGATGTGTAGCAGAATACCTTGATATGTCAGATGACTATGCAATTGGAAATTTGGTAGGATTATCAGAAGCCTACTTAAATGAAGTAGCACTAAAGAGCATTGCAGGTGCAGTTTCTGTTCTGCACTCTTCAGAAAAACTTCTTCCAATTGCAGAAAATATAAAATTGGTGAACAGAAGCATAGATACAATTGCATACATAGTTTGCAAGTATAGCCATTTTGTTATGTCAGGTAGAATAAAGGTCGATGCTAATAGCTTGATGAATACCTCCACATTATCAAATCCGAGGCCTATTGTTGTTGACTGGTGGGCTGAGGATTTAACTGTCCTTAGAATTGATTTTTTCCAAAGGGTTCTAATTGCTATGATGGCTAGGGGATACAAACAGTATGCACTTGGACCAGTATTGATGCTCTATTCACAGAAATCCCTTCAACTTTTGGTGAGTCCTTATCCCATGAGTTTGGATTATTTGGTTAGAGAAAATAACAAAAATAGTGATCTTTTATGTTAATCAAAATTGAACACTTATGGTCGCTGTTATATTTAACACACAAAATGTGCGCAGTTTTTATGAACATGAAGGACTAAAACTGCTCAGCTGTATAGTTAAAGGATTATTTTAGACCAAGGCTCAAACATAAGAAACTATTTTATGCGTATGATTTTCTTGTCATTCCAGGGAATATCAGGAAAGGAAAGGAAACTTACTGAGCAAAGGCAAGTACATGAAAAGAGGATTGTTGTTGAAACCATTGTTAGTCTTCTGCCAAGGGAGAAAAATGCAGTGGCAGTTAGTTTTCTCTCAATGCTTCTTCAGGCTGCAATATATTTCGAAACCACAGTTGCTTGTAGAGTTGATCTGGAGAGGAGAATGGCATTGCAACTTGGACAGGCTGTATTAGATGATTTGTTAATTCCTTCATATTCTTCCTTCACAGAAGACACATTATTTGATGTTGAAATCGTGCAACGTATCATGACGAATTTCATTGAGTATGAAATGGTGGAAAATCGGTTGGGAGAGTATGCGCCTCCATTAGCAAGTGAAATGAAGAAAGTAGGGGAACTCATGGAAGATTACCTTGCTAAAATAGCCTCTGACAACAATCTCTCTGTTTCGCAGTTCATTAGTATTGCTGAAGTGATTCCAGAGCAATGTGAAGATAGGATGTACAAGGCCATTGACACTTATTTGAAGGTATGCACGTTGAATCATTCACCTGGAGGAGTATGTGCACTAGTACACCTACAAGGGCATGATCATATATTTAGGTGTTTTTTTATTTTAACACATCTAATCATTCATTAGCTCCTCCATAAACAAATCTTTGACGCCAACTTTTAAATAGTAATGGCTTAATTCAACTCATTGAAATGTCTTCTTCTTTTATGACATAATTTGGAATAATTTCACCTAAACAGTGGAAAATGTTGTAGTTAGGGATGTTAAATGATAAGTATATGAATACTTATGATCTGTGCCATGATCTGTTGCATATATCTTCTTCTTCTTCTTCACTTTTTAATATTATATTTTTTTTTTCTCTTTTTAATCTATATTATGGAATTAGTTTTCTAGCATATATAACGTCGGAACAATAGTATAATTGAGTAATATTCAAAAATATATAGTATATATATAAAAATAGCTTTATTTTAAATAATTATTTTTATATTATGTGCATGGATTATATATTATAAAACTTTTGTTTTCTTTCATTCTCAATTGTGTAAATAAATTTTTGAGTTTTTGTTGTTAATATCAAAATTATTATTACGAACAAATTATTCTAATTAATTTTTTTTACTATGCTCAATATTTAATAATTCCAACATTATATGCTTAAATACTATTTTTATTTTTTTAATTAAAAATAAATTTATTTATTCTATAGGTAAGTACATAATATAAATTAAAAAGAGAAAAAATCATAATATTAAAAAGTTTAAAAAAAATAAAAAGAAAATAAAAGTTTATAATTTAGAGGGTAAAATAGGTATTTGGCAATCAAAATTTGAGAAATCTTGCAGAGTGAGCTTTTGAGTGCTATAGGCATAGTTTAGTGACTTTGCTGTTACAAACAAAAGAAAGATGACTTTAGTAGGTAATTTCGGATAGTTGAGTGACTATTTGAGTAATGGACTCAATTCAGAAGTGAGAATATTTTACCATATACAAGTAACCTAAGGGTTGAATTTTACTTTTCTGTTACAGAAGCCACCTTATCTTAGAACTGCCCTGCATCTTAGATTACGAGATCACGTTTTTCTGCCTATGCATTCACAGGATTTTAAACATGTTCTATGTTGATGTTCTTTCAAGTGTGTCATCTTTGGATCAAATGTATAGTTTAACAAACAGTTACATTTGATAATAAGCAGGTTTATAGCTAAGCAGCTCATCATACTGTGGCAAGAAAGACTTTTGAATCTTCAGACCATGCTTAGTTGATCTTCAACATAAATAAAGGATTTTAAGTCACATACACTCATAGCCTAAAACTATTTCATACTCTCATCTCAATTTTATCGGAATAGCAGGTTATTACTCTATTTTTTATTTTAGATTACCATATCAGGCTTGCTACGAATAGCTACCTACTGCTGTATGTCATTTGACTTGAAAATGCAAAAGAATTACGTACGATTTAGAACTTACTCTTATCAGGTTACACTTAATAGCTGGAGCAGCCATTCCCCTCTAAATGATTAAATTCCATTTCTAGATTTTATTAGCTCTCTGTCTTTGGCTTGATTGCCAACCTTAGGCTTCTGGTGCTTTTGGTTAGCTCCCTGGTCAGAACTGTACTTTTGTGTAAATGGAGCTACCCAACCTCTATTGTAATGTTTTGCATCTTCTTGATGCCAGTTATATAACATCTTACTTCATCAAAAAAAAAAAGAACTTACTCTTAAATAAACAACTCTCCGGAGAATGGTTGTCTAATCTTCTAGCTTTTGCACAATTTGCAGGCACATCCAGCTCTAAGTGACATTGAGAGAAAAAGAGTTTGCAGTGTTATGGACTGTCAAAAGCTAACTCGAGAAGCTTGTGCTCATGCTGCTCAGAATGAGAGGCTCCCTGTTCAGACTGTTGTGCAAGTGCTTTACCATGAACAACAACGCCTTCGCCAAGTTATGGATGGTAGTCTAGCCGATGCAGATCAGTCATCCGCCGACAATAACCCTGTTACAGATGAAGTCTCAAGTCTAAAAAGAGAAAATCAAGATCTAAAATTCGAGCTAGTGAAAATGAAAACGAGATTGAAAGAAATAGAAAAATGTGGTGACAAATCAGCTGCTAGCACCCCTTTGGAGATCACCACTCCAATATCTTCTGATAAACCTCGTTTGCGAAGAAAATCTTTCATAAGCTCAGTTTCTGAAAAGCTTGGGAACCTGTATCCAATATCATTTGGAGCTGTTCATGTAGTCATGCCATCAGCCAGCAAAGGAAGATATAAACCAATTAGTAGATATAGGCGTTATTCTATATCATGATGCAGTAAAATTTGCCAGTAAGCTGTTGGTTTTGGCTGAAGTAGATTGCACTATTTGAACTTTTGGGAAAGCAGTAACGGATTTAGCTATATTTCTGTATTTTGTTCTCCTTTGTTTTTATGATTTTGCGAGTCATATTGTTATATAAGTGTTTAACTTCTGCGTTTAAGCATAGGCAAGAATCTTTGGCGTGGAGTGGTACTTATTATTAACCAGAACCTTGACAATAACCTTGTTTAGTTCAACTTAACATTATGGAAACAACACGGCCTTATTTAGTTACTGTCAAACGACAACAGAATACTGGCAAATGAGTTGTAAAGCACTTTTGACAGTACTATTACCGAAATCAGTGAGAAACCGTTTGTGTTAATGATCCTTTTACACGAGATCCACTTTAAAACCATAATTTACAACAGTGGCACAACTTTTTTTCCCCTTTTCTTTTCCCTTTATTTTGAGAAGGGGTAGAAGAAGAGAATCCAAGAAAATAATTGTACAGATACTAACAAATTAAGTTTTATTAACAAACAACGGTCAGTTACATGAAAGACTATAGATAGTAGTTAAAGAAGCCTACTTAACTCTTTATCTGTATTCTGTAATGGCTAGAATCTTACAAGTCTTGATATCTTGCTGCTTTACGAGGTAATAACAACTCTCAATTTAGAAATAATCAGCTCTAAGATGTAGTATATACAACCTAACCTTGATCAAAAATTTTGCGTAGCTTTAAACCACGTCGAAGCTTTACCAATGCTTGTATTAAACTGTATTAGCACCACTGTTTGATCGCCTTTCAAAAGCACAACTCAACTCATCACTTTCAGATGGACTTTATGTCGCAGGCGTACCCATACGAATGTGCTAATCGATCAATGATTCTTCACACGCATGCAAGGAAACTTTCTCAAGCTGTATTGCCCAATCTTCCCCTAGTATCCTGGGATTCAACTCCATTGCAGAGCGAAAATCCAGCATTGAAACAGAAAAGAGATCACTTGGTTTCTGAATGTATCTTCTCGGCCTTGTTTTATTTGAAACTGATACAGCTTGGTCATGGATGCACTTGTCTTGTGACCTTGAGCCTGCTAATTCCAAACAAGGCTTTAATAATCGCTTCATAAATGCATCAAGCCCATGATGCAACACATTTACAGAATCTGTTGATATTTGTAGGCCTTCTGCCTCCGATTTCTGTTCCAACCATTTCTTTAGGGAGTTGGAGTCAGGAAAATCACCACAGCTATTACAAGTTTCTATGCTTTGCAAAAGAGCTGACCTGCGACATGCTACTTTCCTTGTTCCCCGATTACTCAGAGAGATGCCAAGGGGAGCAGTTACATGACTTCTACTCCAAATGCTACCCAATGATATCAACTCAGTAGCAGTTTGATGCTCTTGTGCTTTTGGTGCAGTATCTTCACAAGCAGCAGCAGAATGTGTTTTCCCATGAGGCCCCCGATGACTAGGCCGGTCCTTGAATCTTCGATCACGAACGGTAGGAGTTCTCCCCTTTTTCGGAGATTGAGGAAATGAGTCCCGGCACAATGACTGGAGAGTGCCTCTTTGATATCCATTTGGGACTTCGACATGTAATGAAGCCTGCATTTTGCAATTTTTTGTCGGAGGTGTCTTAGCAGCACAAGCATTTTTTACAATTGCTCGGGTAAGTGCATTATGAAGACAGATATTCTCTCTCCCTAACAAATCAATGCAGAACTTCTCAAACTCTGATTTGCTAAGCTTTAGACTCAAGTATCTGCTTAACACAGTAAAATACTTCTCTGCCCTCTGTTGACCAATCTTCCTTTCAATCCGAAGTTTCAACTCGTAAGTGTCAATTCGTGGGCAATGCCGATTCATGGGCATTCTCACTCTCGAGTGCACTTTGAACATTGACCAGGAACAGTTAAACAATCACGAAAAGCACCATGAAATCCATAGAATAAAGAGCACCTCTGCTCAACCCATTAATAAAGCTGATCTCAGCAGCAAAATCCAATGTATATGTTTCCCTACATCTGCAATCAAATTCTGCAAGAACAAGAAAAATTAAACTCAATATGTGTTTCCTGTTGCACAATGATTTATACACTTCTCAATTCCACAATTCCAATTAAAACAAAAAAAGAGTTCATTATGTTCAGTAAGTGGTAAAGTAAAAAAAAGTTTGGTAAGAACTAAGAAGGGGCTACTACAGTCTCAATCCAATGAAGAAGCATGCATAAGCAAGACCGATCTCTTTCTCTTTCTATACGCAATTTTGGAAGACTCTATGTGATTGGATTCAATCTACTAAGAATTCACAAGTATAACTGTCTTTGAATTTTGAATTTAAAGTAGAAAGCTCCAACTACTCAGCGGAACTATATCGTTAGAAGTTCGAGTGTATGCATGGGTCGTCACCTCATTGGCTGGAGGTCCAAGACGTCTATAGGATACAAACTTGCTTCTTTTTCTTTCTATTATTTGTAGTATTAGAAATCAACAGCACTGGATCGATGATTCATTGTCCACTACTTGAAGCAAGAAAGGCGGAATCTGTTTACTTCTTTGCACAAAAGGAGACTGAGATAAACAAGTGAGTATGGCCATTTCCCCCCTCCAACTGCTTAGTCTCACCCTTGCCTTCAAACCAGAAAGCCTTCACACTATATTACTAGCATGTGTGCTAAACATTTCGACACATTTCAGTTGACTATACAGAAGAAAGCTAACTTTAAGTTCTAGTAAGGACCAGATGAACTCGGCATTCACAAGACTGCTTTGACTCTCATCATGATACATTCTAGAAGTAAGCAGGTGGATGCAAAGGAACCCGTCCAAAATCCAGCTTACAACAACAGTAACCAAACAATTCAAGCATAGGCATATTCTGAAAATTGACACTGAATTCTTCAAGAAACAGTAGCAATAAGAAATAAAAAATGCAAAGAAACAAACTTTACTCCACCCCAAGTAAAATTATAAACTTCAAGAACAAACCCACAAGTGTAATCGCAAAATAAAAGTCCAAAGCAGCAAAAATAAACAAGAAAAAGAAAAAAAGAGAAGCTCACCTGAGCTAATGAATTTAAGAAAAATGGAGTTGAATTTTGGCAGAGAATGAGAGTAGGATCAGCAAGTGATGGAGCTTCGGGCTTCGGGTCAAAGGGCGACAAGATTAGGGCTTTTAAGTGCTGAATTTTCGAAGCTTCTAATGGGAGTCAAAGACACGTGCGGCTTATACAGATGTGTTGTAGTGAGTAGTGACTGCAGTCTGAGATTGTTGTTATTTGGGTTTTAAGGATTAGACATTTAGCGTGTGTTTGGTATGATTTTTAATTTTTTTATGTTTGGTTGGTTTAAATATTTTAAAAATTATTTTTTTTATTAACTTTTTTTTTTTTAATTGAAGGAAAATATTTTTCTTATCAATATAAATCAAAATATTTTTTAAAACTCCTTCCTCACTTTATTTCGCACCCTCACCAAACCACCCCCACCCCCACACCCACACCTCCTAACCCCACCCTATACCCTTCTTTTAAAAAAGGTTTTTTTTTCTGTCACCATTTACCCTACTATCCCATTCCCTACCCCGACAAAAAAATTATTTTACTTTATTTTTGTATTTTCGAATTTCTATTTTTTATTTTTCCACATCACCCACCCCCATCCCGTCAAATCCCCCCTACTCCCCCAGCACAAAAAAAGGTTTTTTTTACTTTTTTTGTAATTTTTAAATTTTTTTTTTTCTTTTTTCTGCACCTCCCCCCCCCCCCCCCCCCC
>ML381474.1:151180-166392 GCA_005239525.1 Nicotiana knightiana
ATCTAAAGGTGTAAAAAAGAAAGTTTTTGCCCCCCCCCCCCCCCCCCGGGGGATTTTAAATATATTTTCATTTTTACTTTTTTCATCTTTCGGTTTACAGGTTCAAAATTTTACAAGTTTCAAAGTTATGAGTTTGGAGGTTTATGTGTTTGGAAGTTTACGGATTTAGAAATTATAAAGTTTACGGGTTCGAAATTTTGCGGTTTCAAAAATTTATGAAATTTGTGGGTTCTGAAGATTTTCTTGAAAAAGATTTTTCACAAAAAATATTTTCTGTTATACCAAACACAGCTTTAGTGGGTAATGTGTGGGTTCCAATGATAGTTGGAACTTGGCATATATTCACAAGAAGAAGTTGAGTTTGATAAAGTACAAGTCAGCTTATCGGTTCTAGAAACCAAGCACTAATAAACAGTAGTAGGATTTACTACTTTTATCCAATGTACCAAAAAAGAAAAGGCTGAACTGCATAATACATTGTGCTACTCATAAACATCTCAATATACCAAGTATTTGCCAATCTCCAATTATACTTTCATATTTACACCAAGCTGATTAGCAAAAATTATCGTATGATTATTGAATTTTATCTGTTGTTTTTAAAAAGGTAACAACACTATTTTTGTATTAAAGATGCTGAACTTTACTCGTCGTATCCATAAATAATTTTTTGTATCATTAAAGTCATTAGACTTTATATTAATTTCTTATAAAACTTTATTACTTTCCAAAAAGAATACTTATACAACTCACCAAAACTCAAAATTCTTATACCCAAAATGACTAAATCTCAAATTCTATAGGAAAGGACACTCATGATGGTGTTTGAACCGTCTACCTCAACTATGGAATATTGGGAGCTCATCAAATGAGCTAGCCTTCAACCTTATAGTTTTAATTTTATTTTTGTTGGTTTTTGAGCCTATTAAGCAATTTGTGCTTTTGTACATACGGTAAGTCAAATGTAAGGTAAGAATTCGCCAAATGAGGTAGCCTTCAACTCCATAGTTTTAATTAAATTTTATTTTTCGGCCTATTAAGAAATTTGTACCTTCGTACATAAGGTAAGTCAATTATAAAAGGTAAGAACTCATCAAATGAACTAGCCCTAAATTCAATAGTTTTAATTTCTTTTTTGTTTCGGCGTTTGAGCTCATTAAGCAATTTGTACCTTTTAAATACTGGAAGTAGATATGGTTTAATAAGTATTTAGATTCAGAATCTAATCTGGTGTTATCAAGCAGATGCGTAATGGGCTGTCAATCTGCTATAAGACACGCCCATGAAAATCCCAATACTTCTTTCAGTTGAGAAAAGCCCATTATCACATTTTTCATTTGTTAAGCCTGTATGTTTATGTATTGTTTGGGGGGAGAATGACCCAGTTACCCACAAAAATAAAACTATTTACCCTTGTTTATCCATTTGTTTTTCTACCCATCAAACTAATAACATTTCCTACCCTTTGTGGGGATTTTTTTCTTTATTCTCTAATTCTTTTTTATTTCTATGCTTCTTTTTTTTCTTCTTTTTTTCTTTCTTTTCTCCTTTTCTTTTTTCTTGTTTTCTTCTTCTTCTTTTTTTCTTTTTTCCTTTTCTAATTTCATTTTATTTTATTTATTTATTTATGTTTTTTTCTCTTCATAATCTAATTTTATCTACTGTTTTTACTATTTTTTATTATTCTTTTTTTTATACTATTACTAAAGAAAAATCAAATTATGTATCAATTAAATGTAGCTAATACAACCAAAAAATATTAACTAACATATGATATCAGTATAGTATATAGCTATAGAAATAGGGTATATAATTGTACGCAAATAGTTAAAAAAAATTAATTCAATTATTAAACTGAAATAATATCAGTTGTCAATAAAAATTTCAAAAAAGTCTAAAACGATCTAATTGTAAGTGTATACCGTTACATTATATAACATACTATAATATTCTTTTCTTTCTTTTTTTTTTTTTTTGCATTTTCAATTTGCCCCTCAAGATGGGTAAAAGCTTAAAGCAAATTAAAAGAAAAAATGCAAGTGAATTTACGGGTAATAAGTATTGTTGGCCCATGTCACTGAATGGGTTTTGAAGATTGACAAATATTGACAAGTTGAACCAGGTCCATCAAAGCATACACACCTGAACGGAGCAGTTGGCACAAGAATCGTACAAGCATAGGAGATATCAGTGATTGCTGAGTATCAAAGAACTAAGAGAATGTCTCTTAATACGAAAAGATTGCAAACTGATGAAGAGAATAGAAGTTGAATTCAGCAAGGACAGAAACGAAGGAAGAAAGTTGAGTTTGATAAGAACTTGTTCTCCCAGGTAGAATCGGACCAGAACTCAACAACTGACTTTATAAATACTCAAAGTATTACTGCTGAAATTCACGACACAGAGACGCACAGAGAATAAATTGAATCAAGTTCTAAAAGAAAAATTCCCAAATATTTACAAGCAGAAGTATTGTGCAAAGGCTACAGTTCAACTAGAAGAAACAGTTCCATCTGTTTATCAGTGAGTCTAGTTGGTTGTAGTAGGAGTTTTAACATTGTATCTTTTCAGCTTTAATAGAAGCAATTGTAATAGGTACACATTGTTCAAGTTAGAGTTAGCTTGAAGTCTGTAGAAATTAGCTAGAGGCTAGTTGGTACAAAGAGGGTTAAAGTTAATCCTAGGATTACAAAAGAGTTTATTTTGTAAGTCCGTTTGGCTTAGAGTGTTTAGTGAAGTGTTTGAGCAAATCCTACTGAGGAGTAGGTCGTGATTTTTCACCTTTTGAGCCAGGTGTTTTCCACGTAAAATATATGTGTCTTTACTTTACTGCTTTAATATTCCGCAAATAGTAGTAAGTAGTACACCAAGAAGAACCAGGTTCTTCTTATTAGACAACACTCGAAAATTGGGTACTGCACAATTAACTTATAATATTGTGTAGTATTGACGTCTAAAACATCAATTGGTATCAGAGCAGGTTATCCTTGAAAAGGCTAACACCTTGGAAAAGATCAAGATGAGTGCACCACCTGGGAACTGGGAAGGTCAATCAACTGCAAGGCCACCACTCTTCAATGGACAGTACTATTCTTGGTAGAAGAATAGAATGAAGGACCACCTTATTGGAGAGGACTATGAACTCTAGGACATAGTCACTGATGGACCACTTGCAGCAATGAATAAAACTGCTGAAGGTGTAGATGTACCTAAGACTATGGCTGACTGCACGGCTGAAGATCTGAAGAAATGGGAGAAGAATGCTAAAACAAAGAAGTGGCTAGTGTTAGGATTAGGACCATATGAATACAGTAGAATCCAAAGTTGCACCACTGCCAAGGAAATCGGGGATACTCTACAAAAGTAGCCCATGAAGGAACAGCTCAAGTGAAGAGGTCTAGAGGTACACTACTATACTCTCACTATGAAAACTTCACTATGAAAGAAGGAGAGACAATTCAGGAAATGTACACAAGGTTCACAACCTTGACAAATGAACTCAAGTCTCTTGGAAGAATCGTACTTGAAGAATAGGTAGAGAAGATCTTGACAAGGTTTCTGCCTATCTCCTGGGAAAGCAAGATCACTACTATCCAGGAATCCAAAAATATGGAAACCCTTAGCTGGATGAGTTGATTAGAAACCTCACTGCTTATGAACTCAGAAGGCAAACCATGAAGATGGATGCCCCAAAGAAGGAGAGAAGTCTAGCACTGAGGATCACTGAGGGAGCTGATCTGGAGGAGGATGAGATGGCCATGATAACCAAAGAATTCAGAAACTTTCTCATGAGGAAGAAGGGCATCTCCAGGGGAGGAAACTTCAACAAGGCAAAGGCACCAGAAAGGTCAGCTAATGAGGGATGCTACAAGTGTGGAAAGACTGATCATCTCATCAAAAACTGCCCTCAGTGGGAAGTAGAATGAAGGAAGGAAATATATGAGAGAAGGAACATAAGGAAGGAACAGGTTCAACCCAAGACAAACACAACAAAGGCTATGGTTGCTGCTTGGGGGGAAAGNCTTGACTTCATAGATGATTCTGAGGAAACAACCAAAGAGAAGGATCAACTATCTAAAGAGTGCAAAATGCTAAAAGCAAAATGCATGGACCTGGAGATAAGGGTCAGTGAATCTGAAAAGAAAAACAATGTCTTGATGAACCATGTTCATCCACTCGAAACTGAGATTCTAGAGTAAAAATCTGAAAACTTAAAGTTAAGACTAGGATCCAGTAAAAGGTAGTTGATCACTCTCATGTCATGTTAGAAGAAAACATAGGAAAATTAAAAGATAAGATGTATGCTAAGGACGAGCAAATAAGAACTCTTAATGAACAACTTGGCAAAGGCAAACATGAATTAGATCGAACCTGTAAATGGAATAAATCCTCTCACGCCCTGATATGGCTTCAAGAGAATCACAGTAGCAATAGAAGAGGGATTGGTTTTGGGAGTCAATTGCCTAAGTGGGATCCCAAAAGCAAGTATCTCACTCTCCCTGAAAATAAAGTTTGCACCCATTATGGGAAGACTGGCCACTATAAATATGAGTGTGCTGTAAAAGAGAAGGCCAGTTAGAAAAATGAGAGATTCATTAAAAAGAAAAACTGGCTACCAAACTGGGCCAGAAAAAATCTGATCCATCCATTCTCTCATAGAAAAGAACCCAAACTATTTTGGGTTCTTAAAACTAACCCCTCATTTCCTTTTGTAGGTTCAAGTGAGAGGAGGCTGCCAAATTTGGTACTTGGATAGTGGCTGCTCAAAGCATATGACTGGGAACATGGAACCGCTCCTTTCACTTGAAATTCTCAAAGGAGGAAATGTCTCCTTTGGAAACGGAAAGAAAGGTGAAATTATTGTGGTTGGTAAGGTAGGTAAGGATGATACACGATCTATTGAACATGTGTATCTAATAGATGGCTTGAAATATAGTTTGATCAGTGTATCACAACTATGTGACAGAGGTAACCTGGTTGCTTTTACTTCCACCAAATATTTTGTGATTAACCTGTTTACTGACAAGATTGTTTTACAGGGAAAAAGAATGAATAACATCTATGTCATAGATTTGTCCACACTTTCTGAAAATGAACTCACTTGTCTAAGTGTGTTGGACAGTGATCCCCTCCTGTGGCACAAACGACTTGGTCATGCAAGTCTAACTCAGCTTAACAAACTAGTCTCTAAGGACTTAGTGGTAGGACTTCCTAACATTAAGTTCAAGGAAGACAAAGTTTGTGAGGCATGTGCCAGGGGGAAGCAGGTAAGGTCCTCTTTCAAAAGTAAGAAAATAGTCAGTACCACCAGGACGTTGGAACTGGTTCATATGGATCTATGTGGTCCTATGAGAACTTTGAGTAGAGGTGTTAAGAGATATGTGATGGTGCTGGTTGATGATTTTTCAAGGTTCACTTGGACCTTATTCCTGTCATCTAAGGATGAAGCATTTGATATGTTCACCTCATTTGTCAAGAAAACTCAAAATCAATTAGGACATCAACTAGCATCAATAAGATCTGACCATGGTACTGAATTTGAGAATACTAAGTTTGCTGAGTTCTGTGATGAACATGGTGTCAATCATAATTTTTCTGCTCCTAGAACCCCACAGCAAAATGGGGTTGTTGAAAGAAAAATCAGAACTCATGAAGACATGGCAAGAACCATGTTTCTATCAAGCAAACTACCTCACAGCTTCTGGGCAGAAGCAATTAACACTGCATGCTACATTATTAATAGATGCATGACCAGACCTCTGGTAGAGAAAATTCCCTATGAATTACTTAAAGGGAGAAAGCCCAACATATCGCATCTTAGGGCTTTTGGATGCAAGTGTTATGTGCATAATAATGGCAAAGATTCTCTAGGAAAATTTGATCCCAGAAGTGATGAGGGAGTGTTCTTGGGATATTCAACACATAGCAAAGTTTATAAAATATAAAATAAAAGAACTATGCGTGTAGAAAAAAGTGTACATGTTGTCTTTGATGAAACTAACACTTTATCTGAGAGACAGGAACCAGAAGATGAGGAGCTTGGACTGGTGAGGAGCAATGCCCACATTGAAGCACCTATGGCAAATGGAACAGGTGATGGACCAGGTTCAACAACCCCACGCAACTCGACAGGTGGAATTCTACATGCAAATACTGGCCCTGATCTTGTTCCACAACTACAAGACAACATGGAACAATCCAGAAGTGAACAACCGGTACTCAAACCACACAGATATTAGAGTTCTCACCCTCCTGAGAACATCATAACAGACTTGAGATCTGGAATCAAAACTAGATCCTCCTTGAAAAATCTGTACGCGTTTGATGCATTTCTATCCTTGATTGAACCAAAGAACATTGTTGAAGCCTTGCAAGATGTGGATTGGGTAACATCCATGCAAGAAGAGCTGAATCAATTTGAGAGGAGTCAAGTATGACACTTGGTACCCAGTCCACTAGACAGATCAGTAATTGGCACCAAGTGGATCTTCAGGAACAAGCTCGATGAGGATGGAACAGTTACAAGAAATAAGGCTAGACTGGTTGTTCAAGGATACAGCCAAGAAGAGGGAATTGACTATGATGAGACATTTGCTCCTGTGGCAAGATTGGAGGCAATCAGACTTCTTATAACATTTGCTGTACACATGGAATTCACTCTTCATCAGATGGATGTAAAAAGTGCCTTTCTTAATGGCTATTTGAAGGAAGATGTATTTGTAAAACAGCCTCCTGGTTTTGAAAGCATAGGGTCACCTGATCATGTAAATAAACTTGACAAGGCTCTCTATGGTCTCAAGCAAGCGCTTAGAGCTTGGTACGAGAGATTGTCAAAATTCCTATTGGAACAAAGGTACAAATGAGGCAAGATAGACAATACTTTGTTCTTAAAGGAAAAGGGAAAGGATCTTCTGATTGTGCAAACAAATGTTGATGATATCATATTTGGGGCAACTACTGAAAAGCTTAGCAAGGAATTTGCTACATTAATGGGGAGTGAGTTTGAAATGAGTATGATGGGTGAGATAACCTTGTTCTTAGGTTTGAAAATCAAACAAACTCCACATGGCACAATAATACATCAACATAAGTATGTGAAAGAACTCCTCAAGAAATTCAAAATGGAGGAATCAAAGGAGATAGATACACCAATAGCCACATCTACAAAATTGGATGTGGATGAACCTGGTTCATTCGTTGATCAGAAGACATACAGAGGGATGATTGGGTCTCTACTTTATCTTACTGCAAGTAGACCTGATATTGTGTTCAGTATGGGATTATGTGCTAGGTTTCAAGCCAATCCAAAGGAGTCCCACCTCACTGCAGTAAAAAGAATTTTAAGATATCTGAAGGGCACCACTGATCTGTGCCTTTGGTATCCTAAAGGTAGTAATTTTGACCTTGTAGGATATGCTGATGCTGATTATGCAGGTTTCCTGGTTGACAGGAAAAGTACTTCAGGCATGGCTCACTTTTTGGGCTCCTGCCTTGTTTCTTGGGCCACCAAGAAACAAAATTCAGTAGTCTTATCTACTGCTGAGGTTGAATATGTGGCTGCAGCCTCTTGCTGTGCCCAGTTGCTATGGATCAAGCAACAACTCCTGGACTTTGGTATAGATGTGGGATGCATTCCTATTTACTGTGATAACACTAGTGCAATTAGTATGACTAAGAACCCGGTTCATCACAAGAGAACTAAGCACATAGATGTTAGGCACCATTTCCTGAGGGATAACTATGAAAAGGGAATGATCTCAATCGAATTTTGTGCAACTGATCGTCAAATTGCTGATATATTACCAAATCATTGATTAGGGAGCATTATGAGAGAAACATGCTTGAATTAGGGATGATTAAGATCACCAAATTGAAAAAAAAGGAAGTTTTTTTGGCTAGAAATTTTTAATTAGGTACTTAGTCAGATTAATCATTGCTCAGTACTATGTCTTTATTGCCATAATCTTTTGCCATGTATTAATATGATCCCCTTGTCACTAATGATGTTTCTCTATCTTTGTGAATTGAGGAAAAATAAAGATTTTTAACAGGATGAACCTGGTTCATCCATGCTGGTTTACGTGACTGATAAGGTACGTTCTCATCCCCATACATGTATTAATTCAAGTACAGTCATACATGAGCAGGACTCTATCCATTTATGGTGCAAAGTCAATTCTCGTACTTACCCAAATAATGAACCAGTTCCAAGAAGTCCCGTCTCAATTAATTAGCCTAGTGTTAAGGGGAAAGTAACTGTCTAATCAATGTCCAATCGCTGAAAGTTCTTAATCGATTAGGATCCTACTTGGGTTAATACACTCCCGTTGTAATCTCCCCAGCCACAAGTTATAAATAGGCCATCATTACCCATTGTGCATAAAACAACAGTCGAACCTTGTTCAACTTACTCAACTCAAAATCCCTACTGCCTGTTATTTTCTTCTCTCTCTAACAAAATCAAAATCATGTCGTCTCCTCCACCAGCTTCTTCTGACTCATCACCAAACATAGATTATAATGGGGGAAACTATGAATCCAACTCAAACTCTCCCTCAGTCTATAGTTCTGAATCTCCTGAAAAATCATCAACCCCAGAATACTCTACAATCCCTGAACCCACACCAAACCCTACCCTAGCCCCCAAAACCCATCATGTTAAGGTTCTTGCACGTAAATCTATGGCTTCTAATTCAAGAGAAAAATTATTGGAAGAGGTTTTACGTCCTGAGGAAGGCTCCAAACTACAATCATCCAATGATTTATTCAAATCAGCCAATGAAGACGAAGCACCTAGTTCATCCAGTGCTGAGAAAGGTAATACTGAAGTTACCTCTAATTTGAATTCTGGTGAAAATAAATTTGTGTTGGTGGGGTCTGTGGTGGATGTGGAAGTACCAAGAAGCCAAAGAAAATTTAGGAAAGATAAAAATCTTGAGAACGAGGGTGAAGTAGATGTGAGGGGATCCGAGGAGGATGGTACCACGCTTGCAATTTGTGGCCCTATTCTTGAAAATCTTGCAGAAGATGTCATGGTTTTAGGGGGAACTACTGAAGTTGAGGAAGTTGATGCTAGGTTGTAGAAGTTAATGAAGGAAATAGATGAACATGTTTCTTCTGGGGAAGAAACTTTGGCTGAAAGACTGAAGAAGCTGGGGGACTCATACAACCCCAAGAAGAGAAGGACTCCAAAGTCCAAAAAGTCTAAAGCCTCAGTTCCTTCAAAGAAAAGGAAGACTGCTGATTCTGTGGGTATACCTGTTCCTAGGGTACGTGCTACGAGAAATACTGTACGAGAAGAGGAGGAGAAATTGGAAAAAGCTCTGCAAGAGAGCAAAAGAAAGAAGGCAGAGAAGGGGAAAGCAAAGGTAGGGGAACCTGTTATTGTTGATGATGAAGGGTTGCTGGACCTGGTCCAACAAGAAGAGGAGGCTGATCCAGTAGTTATCAAGACACCCAAGCCAAGAAAGGCTAAGACTTCTTCAAAGAAGTCAGCTACTGTGTCCATCACCACTGGGAGTATTGCTTCGAGGACAAGGTCTAAGATAAAGAAGGTGAAGAAAGTACAGATTGTTGAGAGGGATGATGATCCAAAATGGAGTGGAGAGGAAGAGAAGGAGGTTGGAGAAGTGTCTACTGATAGAGTTGCCATGTTTGTCAAGAGAAAAATCTTGAAGGGAAAATTGTTTAAGGATTTGGAGGAGCCTGGAATGAGGTATTTACTGGATTTTCTGCCAGCGCAGGGCTAGAAGGACATGGTCCTTCGCATGGAAGGCAGGCTGGTCAGAAATGAAGTTGTGGAGTTCATGGGGAATTCCACAGTCATTAGAGGAAGGGTCACCTCATTGGTCAAGGGAGTTGAAGTCTCCTTTGATGCTCAAGAACTGGGAGTCATTCTAGACATTCCACCTGAGGGTTATGAAGACTACACGAGGCAGAGATGACCTTGTTTAGATGAAATGGCCTCAGCTCTCAATATCACCAGATTCTTCTGCGACACTGAGAAGGAGCTTGAACCTAGGGATGTGTACAAGAGTGAGATGAAACCTGAGCACAAGCTGCTCTTTGAATTTGTGATCAAATTCTTGCTGCCCGGACAAGAACGAAGCCACACTGCTAACTACATGGATTTAACCCTCATGGAGTGTCTGTACAGAGGCAAGCAGATCAATTGGCCAGCTTTTATCATCCATCTCTTGGGCAGAGTGGTGAATGGCACCAAAGCCCATACGATCCCTTATGGCTTTATTCTAACTGCAGTTTTTGCTCATTTTGGAGTTCCTACAAAGAAGGCTGAGATGGCTACTGCTAAGGATTTCTTTGGGAAGGACGCTCTGTTGTCTTGTGATTATATTGTCAATGCCCCGGCAGATGAACCTGGTTCATCTCGGAAGCAACCAGCCAACAACATAGTCCGTACTCTGGTGCAGGAAAGCGAGTTAAAGGATATGGAGATCCTTCGATTGAAGTCTCGCTTAATTGAGGTGGAAGCTGAGCGTGATGCTCTCAAAGCTGAGTTAGCAAAGGAGAAGGAGTAAAATGAAGGTGTTTTACACCAAATGCTGTCCCTTCTACAAACCAAGAACCCAGCCTCATCTGCACCCTCCCAACCTTAGGAATGTCCAGTGCTACCCCCTCCAAACCTATCAAGTGCCCAGTTCGGGACAATGTCTAGTTTGTTTAAGTTTTTATTCTGCTTTTCTCATGTTTTGGATGTTTTGATTTTAATCTGTTTTGGGGCTAATCATCCCTGTTAATCACTGAAAGCTTGCTGTCTTGAAAAATGTCTTTCTTATTTAGCTTACATTATTAGTTTCTTGTGATGATTAATCATGTTTTCACCTGCAGTTGCCTAAATTGGCCATGAGTAAGAATTAAAACTGGTAAGTATCATTTTGCAACTTTTAGATGATGCCAAAAGGGGGAAGATGTGTTGTGTGATATTTATAACCTAATGAACCTGGTTCTCAATGATTAATGCTTAAAAATATACAAAGTGTTTGAAGTGTATACAGGATAAAAGCACAGAGTTTGTCATCATCAAAAAGGGGGAATTTGTTGGCCCATGTCACTGAATGGGTTTTGAAGATTGACAAATATTGACAAGTTGAACCAGGTCCATCAAAGCATACACACCTGAACGGAGCAGTTGGCACAAGAATCGTACAAGCATAGGAGATATCAGTGATTGCTGAGTATCAAAGAACTAAGAGGATGTCTCCGAATACGAAAAGATTGCAAACTGATGAAGAGAATAGAAGTTGAATTCAGCAAGGACAGAAACGAAGGAAGGAAGTTGAGTTTGATAAGAACTTGTTCTCCCAGGTAGAATCGGACCAGAACTCAACAACTGACTTTATAAATACTCAAAGTATTACTGCTGAAATTCACGACACAGAGACGCACAGAGAATAAATTGAATCAAGTTCTGAAAGAAAAATTCCTAGATATTTGCAAACAGAAGCATTGTGCAAAGGCTACAGTTCAACTAGAAGAAACAATTCCATCTGTTTATCAGTGAGTCTAGTTGGTTGTAGTAGGAGTTTTAACATTGTATCTTTTCAGCTTTAATAGAAGCAATTGTAATAGGTACACATTGTTCAAGTTAGAGTTATCTTGAAGTTTGTAGAAATTAGCTAGAGGCTAGTTGATACAAAGAGGGTTAGAGTTAATCCTAGGATTACAAAAGAGTTTATTTTGAAGTCCGTTTGGCTCAGAGTGTTTAGTGAAGTGTTTGAGCAAATCCTACTGAGGAGTAGGTCGTGGTTTTTCACCTTTTGAGCCAGGTGTTTTCCACATAAAATATCTGTGTCTTTACTTTACTGCTTTAATATTCCGCAAATAGTAGTAAGTAGTACACCAAGAAGAACCAGGTTCTTCTTATTAGACAACACTCAAAAATT
Source organism: Nicotiana knightiana (assembly GCA_005239525.1). Taxonomy (NCBI): domain Eukaryota; kingdom Viridiplantae; phylum Streptophyta; class Magnoliopsida; order Solanales; family Solanaceae; genus Nicotiana; species Nicotiana knightiana. Next base: position 163,084 of record ML381474.1, read on the forward strand.
GGGTACTGCACAATTAGCTTATAATATTGTGTAGTATTGACGTCTAAAACATCAAGTATACTATTATGGTATATTGTATACCATTACAAAATACTGTTACAATATATTGCATATTATTACGGTATACTATAACAATATATTCTATACTATAATAGTATACTGTTGCAGTATAACTATATACTCCTATAATATATTGTATAGTATAGTATATTATATACTATAGCGGTATACTGTTAGGTAACTATGTTCTTCTTCGATTATTATAATATACAGTTGCAGTATATTGCAAACTATACTAGTATACTGTTGTAGTATTGCTATATACTCCTACAACATATTATATACCGTAGCGATATATTATTGGGTAGCTGTGTTCTTTTTCGATTTTCAGCTGAAAATTTCGATCTCAATCACCTCAAATCAGCTCCAAATGCTTCTTTTTCGATTTTCAGCTGAAAATTTCGATCTCAATCACCTCAAATCAACTCCAAATGCTATCAACTTTCAGAAGGTACTATAAGCAATATTTAACAGCACCCACTTTGAATCAAACAAGAAATCTTCAAAATAAAAATTTTAAATTCAAGAGCTTCAAGCCCAACAATGGTGAATATTAAATTTTAAATACAGGAGCTTCAAGCTCATCAATGGTGGATCTTCATACACACACAAAAATCAGAGGTGGGAAACTTAATATATAACTTCAACAATACATGGGTTCAGAAATACAAAAAAATACTAATATAGAAAAGAGGATTTTGGAGTGAAACTCATGTACAATAATATTGAAGATAGAAACCAAATATGAAGAAAAATTCATAAGTCAAATCAGTAATTGTTGTATGAAATATATTTCTCATGGTTTGGTTATAGGATTTTTGAAATGAAAGAAATGGCTGGGTGAAATAGCGTTAACTGAGGCAATAAATGAGGGGAATAAGCTGATGCAATGGGCGGGTAAATAGTTTGGGCCGCATGGGTAGGAGAAGTAAATGTTGGACCTGGACATTAAAGGGTAAATAGTTTAAAATTAATGGGTATAAAATGAAATTTTCTTTTTTTCTTCCCGTTATTCGTTAACAAGGAATAACACAAGCTTTTGAGTTTTCTTTTCACCTTTTCTTTTGTCAAATTGTTGTTCGCTAAATATTGGTTTATATATTCTTTTAGATCATACTAACTAGCAAAAATAAAAAATAAAAAGTCAACTGTTTTTGGTTTAAAACTTCCAGATCACAACTATGTCCCATAGCGTCTCATTATTTTTGTTACTGACTTATGGTTTAGAAAAATAAGTGGAATTCTTGTCAGTTTGAATTAATTAGGAAGGAAGATGGCGAAAGGTACAAAGAAAGTGTAGCTTAAAATAATAATATAGAACAAGGAAAAACAAGCTAAGAGATATAGAGAGAAAGAGATGAGAGATTCTTATTTCTTCTCGAATTGTATTATCTTTCCTATCTATTACAAGGCCTTTATACAGACATAAAAAGTAAAGAATCACTATTGTAAAATAGTGAGTGGAATAGCCACTATTTACTGGAATGACCACTATTGAGTGGAATGGTCACTACATAAATATTTTACATGAATATTTCATTAAGAATTTAAGAGGAAGATCATGGAAAAAAAATCATGGGGGAGGCTATGGAGATAATGGAGAAGAGTAGTGATCATTACTCCTTTGGTGGTTATGGACATCCACCACAGTTCAAGATTTTATAACACTCCCCCTTGGATGTCCATAGATAATATGTCTCGTTAAAATATTACTAAGAAAAATCATGTGGGAAAAAATCTTAGTGAAGGAAAAAGAGTACACATATCTGTAATACGCTTTATTTGTTGTCTCATTAAAAACCTTATCAGAAAAATCCAGTGGGACAAAACCTAGGCTAAGGGAAAAAGAGTACAACGCATATCTTACTCCCCCTCATGAAAATATCACGTTATTTCTCGAAGACAGCGCATTCCAATCTTCTGTTTCAACTTCTCAAATGTTGAAGTTGGTAATGCCTTAGTGAACTGATCTGCCAAATTTTCACATGAACGAATCCGTCGAACATTAATTTCACTATTTTGTTGAAGATCATGCGTGAAAAAGAACTTTGGCGAAATGTGCTTTGTTTTGTCTCCTTTGATGTTTCCTCCTTTCAGTTGAGAAATGCAAGCAACACTGTCTTCATATAATGTAGTTGGATTATCTTCTTTTTTTTTCCATAAAAAAACCACACATTTCCTGAATATGCTAAGTTATTGATCTCAACCAAACACATTCCCGACTAGCTTCATGAATAGCTATTATCTCAACATGATTTGAAGATGCAGCAACTATTTTTTGTTTCATTGAACGCCATGATATAACTTTACCTCCATATGTAAAACAAATATCATGTTTGAGATCGGACTTTTTATGGATCAGACAAATAACCTGCATCGACATAGCCAATCATTTCTAGCTTGAATTCATTAGAATAAAACAATCATGTATCTAGAGTTCCCCGAAGATATAATTATATTCTTAACACCATTCCAATGTCTTTTTGTTGGGGAGGAGCTGAATCTTGCTAATAAGCTTACTGCAAAAGCAATATCTGGTTAGGTATTGTTGGCAAGATGCATCAGTACTCCAATTGCACTAAGGTACGAAGTTTCATCATTTTCTTGAGACCAAAATAGATCTTTATTTATGTCAAGCGATCTCACAACCATTGGGGTACTCAATGGATGTGTATTATCCATGTAAAATCGCTTTAAAACTTTTTCAGTATATGTTGATTGATGGACAAAAATTCCATTTGTTACTTGTTCAATTTGTAGGCCAAGACAAAATTTTGGCTTACCAAGTTCTTTTATTTCAAATTCTTTCTTCAAACACTCAACAACCTTTGAAAGCTCTTTAGAAATGCCAATGATATTCAAGTCATCAACATACATAGTTATGATGATACATTCAAATGCAGGCCTCTTAATAAAGACACAAAAATAAATAGGGTCATTTTTGTACTTTTTTTAGCAAATACTCGCTAATGAGAGTACCACATCCTCCCTGATTGCTTCATTCCGTATAAGAATTTCTGAAGTTTTATGGAATAAGTTTTTCTTAAGCTTTTATGTGCTTTAGGAACTTTAATTCCTTCAGGGATTTTCATAAAAATTTCATTGTCCAATGAGCCATATAAGTGTGCTGTGGCAACATCCATTAACCGCATATCAAGCTTTTCATGGAGTGCCAGATTTATTAGATACCTGAAGGTAATTGCATCTCTCTCTCTCTCTCTCTCTCTCTCTCTCTATATATATATATAT
>MDKJ01021118.1:0-14067 GCA_005239525.1 Nicotiana knightiana
CCAAACCCCCCACAATTACATTTGTTTTTCCAGCATGGAGGCCAAAATAACAAGAGAGCAAAGAACAAGAAATAGAAAGAAAAATATATTAATCATGGTGGAGCAGTTTCCATAAAAGAAAGGTACAAATATCAACAACAACAAACCCACTATATTCTCATATATGGGGTTTTGGGAGGATAGTGTGTACACAAACCTTATCCTTACCTAGCGAAGGTAGAGGCAAAGGTACATACGTCAATGCACTAAATACAAAGTTTATTAAGCACATTTAATCAAGTCACTACCCCATGTATAACTGCATGTCATAATAGCTCAAAAATATATGTTTAGACAATTATATGTCCACATCATCTCTTGGGGGCAGGTAGAGATGTGCTATAAAGATGTACATATAGTAGGGATAAGGGATAAAAAAGGGCAATCCGGTGCACTAAGCTCCTGCTATACGGGTCAAGCAACATAGTTACTATAATGACCACAAGGTCTCCTGCAGTTCTAGTGGATCTTTCATGTCCATAGTCATCTGCATGCACAACACTTCAGCTTGAGCAACTGCCAGTTGCATTTGGAGACAGCTAACTTGCTGCTGCAAAGATACTATAGCTCCAACACAACCATAAACTGGATCCCTAACTCTAGCATTAGCTTCATACACCATTGTAGTCACGGCATCGCTCCGTTGATCCTCTGGTAACTTCTGCAAAAGTGCCTGCAAAAACAATGAAATCCGAACCTAAAATTGTAGAAATCTACTCGAACAAACAAACAAAATGCAAATAATTTTTGACCCGGAGTAGTTATGGTATTAAAGGGGAGCCTTGGGTAAATTAGTAAAGTTACTGCCCTGTGGCCGGGAGATCATGGGTTCGAGCCGTGGAAACAGTCTCTTGCACAGATGCAGGGTAAGGTTGCTTACAATAGATCCTTGTGGTCTGGCTTTTCCCCGACTCCGCGCGTAGCGAGAGCTTAATGCACCGGACTGCTCTAGTAGTTATGGTATTCTTATGCAAAACAACAATGAACTATAGAGATATCATGATTAAAGCCCTAAGCCTTAGACAAATAATACTATAGAGATGTCATTATTATACCAACACAAAGCTGGTTTAACTATCAAGAAAGAGTAAAGTAATTAACCTTAAAATTTCTGTTGTTTGTGCGTAAACTCACCTAGACAACACAAATGATCGGCACATTTCTCTAGAATTACTCGGGAATGTTGTGAATAGTTTAAGGATGGATGGCCATGCTGTTATGGACACCCATTTCTCTCACTGTTTGATGTTGAGTATTTCCTTCCTCTTACTATTTGTGAAGAGAATATTTACTTTTTAGGCTTATAAATAGCCTTGTATCTGATGGGTAAAGGTACACCAAAGTGAAAGAAGAAAAGGCTTCTTCCTTCTTTCTATCTCTTCTTATTTATATTTTACTGCATTGCTTTTATTTTATAACATGTTATCATAACCAAATCCATAACCTCTAAGTTAGTGCTTATTCTCCTCCTCGGATCAAGTATGTTTCTTTTAAAGTTATTCTAAATAGTGCTGTTGTGCATATTTTGCATGTAAACTTTACCAAGTGCTTTACTCTCATATAACCATGCTAACTGCTATCTCATGTACATAATAATTACAACTATGATGAGTTACATATTTTATTAAGTGACTTCTACACCAAAAATACTTTACTTAGTGTCATAAAGAATCTCACCAGCTTACTCATATGTTTATTGAATTGATTATAATCACTGTTATTTCACGATTATCCTTATATTTACTTTTACAATTTTTTTTATTGTAGTTTTTACGGTGTCGACTTTGTCAAAACTTGAATTTGTGGCACTTGATATCACGGGGAAGAATTATTTGTCATGGGTCCTTAATGCTGAAATTCACCTTGACGCTAAAGGTTTTGGAAATACTATTATACAAGGAAATGAAGCATCAAATCAGGATAAAGCAAAAGCCATGATTTTCCTTCGTCATCATCTACATGAAGAGTTAAAAACTGAATATTTAACCGTAAAAGATCCACTTGAATTATGGATTAATTTGAAGGATCGATATGACCACCTAAAACGTACGGTATTACCGAAAGCTCCGTATGAGTGGATACATTTAAGGTTGAAAATCTTTAAAATCGTAAGTGAGTATAATTTTGCTATCTTTAAAGTAAGTTCTCTATTAAAATTATATGGAGACACTATCACAGATGAGGACTTATTGGAAAAAATATTTTCTACTTTTCACGCTTCAAATGTGGTGCTACAACAGCAATACCATGAAAAAGGTTTTAAGAAATATTCTAAGTTAATCACATGCCTACTTGTGGCAGAACAAAATAATACTTTATTAATGAAAAATCATGAAGCCCGTCCCACCGGGTCAGCTCCATTCCCGAAAGTGAATGCTGTAGCAACATATGATAAGTTTGAAAGAAAACAAAATAATTACCGTGGCCGTGGACATGGTCGTAGACGTGGACGTGGCAGGGGACGAAATAATTATCGTCATTATGGTGGAAATAAACCGGAGAACAATAAGAGTTCTCAGATTAATCATTCAAAAGGTAAAATTAGTATGTGTCACCGATGTGGTATGAAAGGTCATTGGGCACGCATTTGTCGTACGCCAGATCATTTTGTCAAACTTTATCAAGTCTCCCTCAGAAAGAAGGAAAATAGTGTGGAGGCACACTTGACCTTTCAAAATAATAATGATGAAGCAGGTCCCTCAAACAAATATGATTCTGAGGCACATCTTGGGTATAAAGATGATGATTTTGGAGGCCTAGCAAATATTACTCATTTAGAAGCTGGATACTTCTTTGAGTATATTGACTGAAGAACTAATCATCTTATTGGGGAATGAAGTTATAATAAAAGTTGCCATTTTTTTTTATGTTTGCAATTGGTTTATTTTTCTTGACTGTATTTTCCTAGTGCATCATATGTTGTTAGTTTCTATATTCTTAATGTATTTCTTAATGTTCTTTTTCTATTTATATTTCATATTTCTTATGATGTACTTTTTAATTTTTTTTATGAAGAATATGAAAATTTCCCAGTCTTCAGTTGGACTCAAGATTAATAAAGATGATATATGCCTTCTGGATAGTGCTACAACACACACTATTTTAAGGGATAAAAGATATTTCTCTTATTTGCTAATGAAAGAAGCCAATATTAATACAATATCCGGTAGTACAAGATTAATTGAAGGTTCTGGAAGATCCAATTTATTACTACCTGGCGGAACAAATTTGGCTATTGATGAAGCACTATATTGTAGTAAATCTCAAAGAAACTTATTAAGTTTCAAAAATATTCGCCAAAATGGCTACCATATTTAGACTACAAATGATGAAAAGATTGAATATCTTTATATTACTACAATAATGTTTAGTAAGAAATATGTGCTTGAAATGTTGCCTACTCTTTCCTCCGGCTTATACAACACAAGTATTAGCAGGATTGAAACACATGCCGTAGTAAATGAAAAGTTTACTAATCAAGATAATTTTATTATTTGGCATGACCGATTAGGCCATCTTGGTTCTAATATGATGCGTAAAATAATTGAGAATTCACATGAACATTCAATGAAAAAACAGAAGATTCTTCAATTTAAGGAATTCTCTTGTGCTGCATGTTCTCAAGGCAAATTAATTATTAGAGCATCAACTATTAAAGTTAGGATGGAATCCCCTGCATTTCTGGAACGTATACAGGGTGATATATGTGGGCTCATTCACCCTCTATGTGGACCATTTAAATATTATATGGTTTTGGTATATGCATCTACAAGATGGTCACATGTGTGCTTACTATCAACTCGGGATTTGGCATTTGTGAGATTGTTGGCTCAAATAATAAAGCTAAAAGCACAATTTTCAGATTATGCAATTAAGACAATTCGTCTTGATAATGCTGGTGAGTTTACATCCCAAGCCTTTAATGATTATTGTATAACAACTGGGATAACAATTGAACATCCGGTTGCTCATGTTCATACACAAAATGGTCTAGCGGAATCATTGATCAAACGCCTCCAATTAATTGCTAGACCAATGCTTATGAGAACAAAACTTCCCATTTTAGTATGGGGTCATGCTATTTTGCATGCAGCAACACTTGTGCGGATAATGCCCACAAGTTATCACAAAGTCTCCCCATTGCAATTGGCTTTTGGTCAGGAGCCAAATATTTCCAATCTTAGAATCTTTGATTGTGCTATATATGTTCCAATTGCTCCACCACAACGCACAAAGATGGGTCCTCAAAGAAGCTTGGGAATATATGTTGGATATGAATCTCCTTTCTATTATAAAATATCTAGAGCCGATGACTGGAGATTTATTTACAGCAAGATTTTCTGATAGCCATTTTGATGAATCAGTATACACAACATTAGAGGGAGAAAATAAGCAGCTGAAAAATGAGATAGATTGGAATGCATTATCACTGTCTCATTTAGATCCTCCAATAAATCAATGTGAACAAGAGGTTCAAAAGATTATTCATTTGCAAAATATTGCAAATCAACTGCCATATGCATTCACTGACCTACCAAGGGTGACTAAGTCACATATTCTAGCTGCTAATGCTCCAAATCGAGTTGATATCCCAGTAGGACAATCAATTAAAGCAAATGAGTCTATGCCAGGCTTAAATCGTGGTAAACCAATCGGTTCTAAAGATAAAAATCCTCGAAGAAGAAAAGGAGAAAATGACCAAAGTGATCATAACATGGAGGTAGTGGCTCAAGAAGAGCCTCAAGACGTAGCAAAAGATAAGACCTTATGGGAGGTCCAGGTACTTGAAAATAATGAGAATGAAGAGATTTCAATAAGTTACGTCTCAACGGAAAAAAGATGGAACCGAACTAATATTGTTATCGATAACATTTTTGCTTATAATGTTGCTGTTGAAATAATGCAACAAGATGAGGATCTTGAACCAAAATCTGTTGATGAATGTAGACAGAGAAATGATTGGCCAAAATGGAAAGACGCTATCCAGGTAGAGTTAACTTCACTTGGGAAACGTGAAGTCTTCGGACCCATAGTTCGAACACCTGAAGATATAAAGCCAGTAGGGTACAAATGGGTTTTTGTGCGAGAACGGAATGATAAAAATGAAGTCGTTAGATATAAAGCATGACTTATGGCACAAGGGTTTTCGCAAAGGCCTGGCATTGATTATATGGAGACATATTCTCTTGTAGTGGATGCTATCACCTTCAGGTATCTCATAAATATGGCAGTGCATGAAAAACTTGATATGCGTCTAATGGATGTTGTCACGGCCTATTTGTATGGATCATTGGACAACGGAAATTTTTATGAAAATACCTGAGGGATTTAAAGTGCCAGAAGCATATAAAAGTTTTCGTGAAACTTGTTCAATAAAGCTTCAGAAATCTTTATACGGATTGAAACAATCAGGTCGTATGTGGTACAATCGCCTGAGTGAATACCTGTTGAAAGAAGGGTACAAGAATGATCCAATTTGTCCTTGTGTCTTTATAAAAAGGTCTGGATCTAAGTTTGTTATAATTGCCGTGTATGTTGATGATCTAAATATCATTGGAACTCCTGGGGAGCTTCCAAAAGCAGTAGACTGTTTGAAGAAAGAATTTGAAATGAAAGATCTTGGAAAGATTCTTGGTCTACAAATTGAGTATATGAAAGATGAAATATTTGTCCATCAATCAACATACACCGAAAAGATTTTAAAGCAATTCTATATGGATAAAACACATCCATTGAGTACCCCGATGGTGGTGAGATCACTTGATATAAAGAAAGATCCATTCCGACCTCATGAAAATGATGAAGAGCTTCTTGGTGCCGAAATACCATATCTTAGTGTAATTGGGGCGTTAATGTATCTTGCCAACAATTCTCGACCAAATATAGCTTTCTCAATAAGCTTGTTAGCAAGATTTAGTTCTTCACCAACACAAAGACATTGGAATGGTATTAAACACATATTCAGATACTTGCGAGGGACCATTGATATGGGTTTATTCTATTCAAATAAATCCAAGGCAGCATTAGTTGGTTATGCAGATGCAGGATAATCTGATCCACATAAAGCTCGATCTCAGACAGGCTACTTATTTACATGTGGCGGTACAACCATATCATGGCGTTCAACGAAACAGACTATGGTTGCTACTTCTTCAAATCATGCAGAGATAATAGCCATTCATGAAGCAAGTCGAGAATGTATTTGGTTAAGATCAATAACTCAACATATTCAGGAAACATGTGGTCTTTCTTTGAAAGGAAATACTCCAACAACATTGTATGAAAACAATACTGCATGTATAGCTCAACTGAAAGGAGGATATATTAAAGGAGACAGAACAAAACATATTTCACCCAAATTCTTCTTCACTCATGATCTTCAAAAGAATGGTGAAATAGTTGTTCAACAAGTTCGTTCAAGTGATAATTTAGCGGATCTGTTCACTAAGACACTGGCAACCTCAACATTTGAGAAGCTGATATACAAGATTGGAATGTGTCTTCTTCGAGACATTAAGTGATGTTTTCATCAGGGGGAGTAGTTACATGTTGCACTCTTTTTTCCTTAACCAAGGTTTTGTCCCACTGGATTTTCCTTGTAATGTTTTTAACGAGGCAGCAAGTAATGCACATTACATATAACTATGTATTCTTTTGTAGTAAAATCTTAGTAAAGCATATTTATTTTACATGAACATCCGAGGGGGAGTGTTGTGAATAGTTTAAGGATGGATGCTCATGCTTCTATAGACACCCATTTCTCTCACTGTTTGATGTTGAGTATATCCTTCCTCTTACTATTTGTGAAGAGAATATTTACTTTTTAGGCTTATAAATAGCCTTGTATTTGATGGGTAAAGATACACCAAAGTGAAAGAAGAAAAGGCTTCTTCCTTCTTTCTATCTCTTCTTATTTATATTTTACTGTCTTGCTTTTATTTTACTGCATTGCTTTAGAAAAGAAGAAATGATTTCTAGTCATGCCGATAACCACTCCGGCACGTCCACCAGATATCCATCTTTTCTCTACTAGTTTATATATATTTCCATATTATCCCACATTAAAATATGGAGGCAATAACATAGAGTTTGACACCTTATTTCTGGGACAAACACACAAATCAGATTAGCCATCCCATTCCATAATTCGCCGCACTATAAATTTGTATGTATGTGTGTGTGGGCATCAAGTTTTTTATCTGACCTATTGGACATATTCTAGCACATGGACAACAATAGAAAATAAGAAATGTATTGTAAAGACTTGTTGACATAGTATTTATTTCAAGGAGCACCATCCTAATAGTAGGCCTTTAATTTCTTGACTTTCGACTTCGGGGTTGTGCGTGTGCTGGCGCATCAAATGATTGACGTCCTCTAGCACATATCAAACAAAAGAAAAGGAGAAATGTAAACTTTTCAAAAAGATATGCTTGAGCCAACTCTCTTAAAAATGATTATACAACTGGTAACGCTTTTATAACTTAAAATTTGTAAAAACTTAGCATTCTAGTAAGCAATGAAAGTTTGAGATGTGAGGGATCATAATAATGTGCGTCATCTCTAGTTTAAGGATGGATGCCCAGGCTGTTATGGATACCCATTTCTCTCAGTGTTTGATGTTGAGTATTTCCTTCCTCTTACTATTTGTGAAGAGAATATTTACTTTTTAGGCTTATAAATAGCATTGTATCTGATGGGTAAAGATACACCAAAGTGAAAGAAGAAAAGGCTTCTTCCTTCTTTCTATCTCTTCTTATTTATATTTTACTGCATTGCTTTTATTTTATAACAGGGAACAATTTTTTGAATAAATGCTTATGCCTATGCTTATGCACCACACCATGAAAAAAACAGATGATATGACTTTCTTCCCAAAAAATTTGAATCTTGGCATAATTCTCTTTACACTTCTTCCAACTTCCACTCTCAGCTTAGAATCCTAAGGGATTATTGGCGAAAATGGTCTTTGCCTTTTCCATTTTTTTTTACATAACAGAAATGTACAACAACAATCCAGTGTAATATCACAAGTAGGGTTATCCCTACCTTTAAGAAGACAGAGATGTTGTTTCCGAAAGACCCTCCGCTTGGGAGGGGAAAAGGGGAAGGACAATAACAAACAAACCGATCTGACAACCGAAGCGAAAATACAAAAATAGCAATAGGTAATGCAATCAGAAACCGAAACAAAGGCAACAACAAGTAGCAACAGAAGTTTAGGGATACGAAAAAAAACACGAAAAACACCCAAGTAGTGAATCAAAGTTATTGTTACAAACAAGGACGACACTCGGCTACCTAATATAAATGTAATTTTAATTATAAGGCACCAAGAAAAGGTATGGCAACTATTAACTAAGCATCACAAACACCATAAAATCTAGCCAAAATCTTATTCGACTACAAGTTCCAATCAAAGACCCCATGAACTTTGAGAAGTTCACTCTTTCTTTTACACTTTCGATTTATACTACACCATGTTGTTTAGTTTGTTTTGTATTCTCCTGTTATTACTATTTTGGTGCTACTCACTCTGTTTGGTTCCCTCCCCCCTTTTTTAACCCCTCTTTCTACCCTTTTTCTTCTTCTTTCTCTCCCTCCGCTTCTTATTCTTATTCTCTTCTCCTTCTCTTCCCTACTTTCTGAATCGAGGGTCTAAGCCTCTTTACCTTCACTAGGTAGGGGTAAGGTCTGCGTACACACTACTATCCCCAGACCCCAAGTATTAGAATATACTGGGTATGTTGTTGTTGTTGTACTCCTTTTACACTACCTATTTGTAGACCTATCCCACACGGTAATTTGACATCTTTAGAGAATCGGCCATATTGACTGCATCTGTACTTTGTGCTAATCGGCTACATCAATAAAATCTCTTCTTTGAATCTGAATCTCGATAACCATTTCTAATGCGGAAATGTCTATTAAAAAATGACTATTCCTTGAATATTTAGCTTGATACCTTCTTCTATCGGACAAAGTGGCATCTCCTTTCCCATTTATTCCATCCCACGAGAAGTCTTTCATTAACTTTCAAGCTTACTCACTGAAAATGGAATTGCAATTTTATAGCATGATTTTTTTTTTTTTTTTTTTAAGGTAATGTAAGAACTTATAGCATGATTCTTCCCATTTTTGACAAGTATCGTCATCCATCCCTCCAATCTTTCTCTCAAATCTATAAACCACTGGTTGCCAAAGTTCACCATATTTGAACTTTTCACCTAGGATATCAATATCTCCAAATCTATGTCTGACTTAGAGTACAACAACAACAACAACCCAGTATAATTCTACAAGTGGGGTTTGGCAGAAGACGATGAAATGAGACAATAGAACAAAAACAACAACATACGCCAAAAAGATAGTACCAGCGAGCTAAGAATCAGAAAAATAAATGGAAAAAACAATATCAATAATCAGTACAGTGGCAAGGCACTAGGAAACCGGAGCGGAAAAATAGTACGAACACAACCTGTCCACTAACAAATGGCTGACTTAGAGTAATCAAATCAAATCAACGTAAATCATGTGCATCAATCAACAGTTTTGACTTAATGATACTGTTAGAAAATCAGTGATTGTTTGGAAAGAGCTCAAACCTGGATCTCCTCATGATCATAAAGCTTAGACACCTTGGCTAACCTTTCCAGATCATCAGCACGAACCCCAGAGAGTAGAAAATTCTGACATTTTCTTGGAATGATGCTTTCGTTCTGCACTCCCGCAGCTTGTGTGGTAGGCTTTGCAGCATGAGTCAATAAAGTTGTGATGTCGCGACATGACTGGTGCTGATCACTGGAGAAATTAATGCAGTTAATTTCAAGATGTTTTGTGCCAAGACTATTTGGAGCAGATTGGCTGGCTGCAAATATAGTAAAAATTACTTAGAATAACATCAACATACGTGAAAATATTACTGCATACAATCAGAGATGCAATAGATCTGTTAAAAAGAATTTATTTTTATTACCAATAGTGGTTTCAGTGCAATTGACTTTTGCACCAACTGATTGCTGAAGCACTACACTGTTAATTATGTGGTGGCCTTCGGATATCTTCATCATGCTTTCTTCCTCAGAGCTATTGGAAACAACTCTATTAGTTAGCACCCTCACATTTGTTAGTTTTGTTGTAGTGTTAGCAGTTCTTGATGATGTTGTTAGATCAATATTTTCAGGACAGATATTTACTGTATTTCCACTTTTCAGTAATCTGTTTAATGGGTCAAACCACTCTATTTTTCCTGGCCGTGCTACTGCTTCAATATCAGATAAAGGTTTCACACAATAGCATATCTCAAAAGAGTTGAGTCCATCATCTGAAGGAACAGGTATAATTTCAACAGATAAATTCTCTCCCAGTTTTCGTCCAGAAGCAAGCTTGAAACTTCGAAATTGTCGCTTCATCGAGGCCAATAGCATATTCAATATGGTTTGTGGACTCCTGCAATCTGACTTGTTATCTTGGGGTAAAAAGAACTCCAATAGGTATACATAGTCCCCTGTGTAGGAACTTTGCAAACATATAGCAAACGAGCTATGTAATCCAACTCTGTGTGCCACATGTGCCAAGGGGTACTCAGTCATGCTTAACTGTGTGATGTCACTGCAATAGCATGAACTACGGGTTAAAAACGCCTTACTGACAACCCCCTGACTCTTCCCTAAGTGAAACATATCACAAGCAGCTCTGAACTCGTAGCCAGCTGACGTGCATATGCAGAACTGTTCCTCTGTGGTCGTGAATCTTTCAACATTGCTTCCGTCAAGGATAGGTAGCCATGTCTGAGCTAGAGGTAATTGATGTGTTCTGCATATAAAACTCAACTGCTCCTCAATCTCTTTTAGGGCGTGTTCTATCCCTCTAAGGCCCTGCTAAAAATAGATTAGTTGATAAAGATACTTTAGTTTATTTGATTTAAAGAGGTACACTTTAGTTTAGTCTAAGAGATTATTTTCCTGTCTTTGGGGAATCAGGCATAGAGCATCTTCATGAACATACCTTCTTGTCGGGGTGGCCATACATGTTTGATGATCTCAAGTCCACCTTCTGTTAAGAACAAGATGCCACGCTCAGAGAAATATATAGAGGTTATGAGAAACTAGTTGGCTACAAGGCATAGCTCCTGAAGAGAAACGTCTTTTAATCTATCTCTAGAAAATTGAAGTGGTAATTGTGACATTTAAAAATGACCAAACTCTTCACTAAATTCATGTTTTTTTATACTTTAGCTACCACACTAAAATCAAGCAAAGTTTCGAACAACCTTTCCTTTCTCTACAGTAAAACTAACTCAAACAAACTGAAAGAGAGAGAGAGCGAGAGAGAGAGAGAGAGAGAGAGATGGCAAGAAAAGTAGAGAGGAAAGCCATACATTGAGCATCTCATAGACCATTTGAACAAAATCTTGAGAGAAGCTTTCCTTCTTATCCCCTATGATCTCAAGTACTCCAATGCACTGATTACTAAGAGGCTCAAAAACCGGTACAGCCAAGTAGTTCCCTAAACCAGCAGCTGCAGCCAAGCCATGCTGAGGAAAATCATTGGCAGAATAACGAGAAACATCCGGACTCATTTCAGGCAAACCATGTTTGAACACGCGTCCAGTAGGGCCAAGTCGATACTCATTCTCAGAACTATCAGTTACAATAGGAATTCTAACTTTCAGACACTCTGATCTATAAAAACAAAGTCCTTCATGGAGTTTTGTAAGACCAAATGGTAGGTCACAAGTTGTTAGAAAAATATGATCTTTAGTAGTCACAGGTGCCCAAAATTGAACCAACCAGCATCCAAAGTTGTCAGAAATGTAGGCATTCTTAAGAGCAGATGCGATTTTCTCCTTAATGGTATCATGATAGATAGTAGTAGCAGCAGCTGTAAAAAGGTTGTTTATGATATTAGTCGCTTGACTCGTTCATAAAGATAGATATATAGCAATCATATTGAAACACTGGTTAAGTTTCTCAACTGAAACTCCTTGGCGTTCAACTTAAAAGTGGAAGCGGTTACATAAGTTCAAAGACATGTAACGAGATTTTAGAGAGTACAATAACATGTACATGATTTACTAGTTTTTGTACTCTTAACATACTAAACCCTGTGTCCCAAATGGTTTGTCACTTTTCTGCCCTCGTGATTTAAACAAAGTGTACTTTGATTAGGGTTGTCAAATTTGCCCCAAGCCCAAATGACCCGCCCAACCCGTCCAAGGTTGGGGTGGTTATTGATCCGCACATTTATTGAACTCAGCTCAACCTGACCTAACTCATCTCAATTTTAAGTTGGGCTGATTTTAGCCCAAATTGATCCTGCAAAATTTCCAAAATATCTTAGAAATAATTTTTTTTTTTTTGAGTGGGTTGGACTATGACCCAAATTTTAGCTTATCTTGACCCAGCTCATCTTAGGACGATTCTCAAATTTTCGTCCTAGCAAACAATAATCATCGCTCCGGCAAGACCGTTCCTCAATTATTGACTCAACCCATTTTAACCCGGCAAAAATCGGCCCAAGCCGCCCATTTAAGACCCCTAAATTTGGTTAACATTTAAAAGTTTAACCTTTCACCATCTGATATGAAGGAAATTGTACTTGGAATACTTTTCAGGTAATTTCTGAGTATCATATAATCTGGATACTATTGGAACATAAAGGAAAAAAAGGCACTTACTGATGGGAAAGACAGTAGGGAACTCGTTATTGTATTGGGTCCAGAATATCCACAGCTCATTTTGAGTGTTAGGCTCAGTGTATTGCAGAGGACATGGCATGTAACTCAATGCTTCACATACATTACTACAGATTCTGAATGCTTCATTTTCACATGCCATTCCTAGACTAACTGTAGTTACTCTTTTGCTTTTGTGAGAGATGAAATCCAAAATCAAAATACAGAATCACAGTATTCTTTTAAGAAATGGAAGGAAGGAACAAAGAATTCTAAGAGTTATTAATTACATTAGATTAAATTATACAAAGAGCAACAAAAATGAGTTAGTGGAATTGTGGGCCCCACTGGCCAGGTTAATTAATAAACAAAAAAAGAAAGAAAATTGGAACAAACCTTTTGGTTGTTTTCACCTAAAACAACTCTTTCAACACTTCTTACATTAATGTAGACAACCTTTTGGTCTTTTTGGCCTGAAACAACCATTTCAACACTTTTTATCCCAAAATTTTAACACTTGTTACCTTTTTTCTTTTTTTTTAAGGAATCGATGGGACAGATGGTTGAATCTAGCGGCTGCCACTTACAACACATTCGCCATACCTGCCCCTCAATGAAAAGCGTACTTCAAGCCAACACTTTTTTGGAAATAATTTTGCCACAAAATATAGAAAGTCAATGTGAACATTTGGAAAGAACCCCAGGCTATAAGAGAGACCGGTTTGGCCTGCAACCAACAACAACAGCAACCTCAAAAAGAAAGGAAAAAATAAAGCCATTTGATTTCAAGAATGGAGAGTGTGTTCAGTGAACAAGCCTGGTACCGCCAACCCAATGGTATATGGGTTTTTTGGAGTGAATGTGATGATGTAGAGCAGCTTCAGAATCACTTCTCCTTCAGTAAGAACTTACTATTTTTGATTTTCTCATAAATCTTTGGACTTTCTATTTGACCATGAATGAGGGAAGAAGAATTTTTGGTTTTTGGTGGGGTTGAAATTATTTTGATCTTTATACATGGGATGAGAGTCAGCCAAGTATTTTCTGAGATATACTGCCAAATTCGGCTTCATTACTTCAAAATTTTGTTCTTTTTTATACTTTTGGGATATTCTAGCAGTTCGTATCCGTGTTTCGAGAAGCGGAGTCTTAATGTAACTGATAAAGTTGTTACCATGTTACCAGGATGTCACATGTTCGAGTCGTAAAAACAGCCTCTTGCAGATTTTTAGTTGTCCTGAAGTTTAGATTTTTAGTTTAAATTTTCAGTACAAAAATAAGTACGGACTAATCTTTAAATAGTATCCCAAAAAATGACTATCTGTGCACTTGCCCCTACAAACACTTGTGGT
>ML381479.1:0-14115 GCA_005239525.1 Nicotiana knightiana
TAAGTGAACCAATTGGGCTCCTTAGGACCAAAGAACAAAAATCATACTGTTAGTAGCAAGAAATAGGAATGTCTGTATGAAAGAAGTACTAACCTTTTGAGTAGAATTCTTAATTATAGCGATTGGATCTGATTTATATCCATAGACTTTCGCTAACTCAACTCGACAAATAGTTAGAGTTAAGCAATATATGAAAGTGCAAAAATTAATGTCACAAGTCCTTTGCTACAAACTTACTTCAAGATAGCAAAGCAGCAAGGGAAAATAATTTATCGTTTATAAAGACAAAGTGATATAGTAAAACCTTTAAGACAAACATGGAATCATTTACATGCTTACTTTGCTAATATGGAAATAAAATACTGACACCAAAGAAATATCAATCGTTCAACCCAATGTAAAAATGGTAGAAATCCATAAATACAACAGTTTGATCTTACTTACAGCGAGAACCGATGCCTTCAGACGAGGATAACTACGTCTTTCAAAGTATGTGCTCAAGGCAGAGTCTCGTGCTGATAACGTGTTATGAAATAACGACTGTAAAGAAATAAACTGAAGACAAGTATAGATAGAGAGAGATTGATGTCTTATTCAATTTTCAAACTGATGTACATAATGAAATGAAATCTCCTCTATTTATAGAAGAAAGGAAGTTTTTGTGTAAGCTGCTACTGCAAGTTGCTGTGTAAGCTACTTGTAAGTTGCTTGTAAGCTGCTACTGCACCAGATATAGATAATCTTCTACCGGGGGTAATATTATCCATAACAGAGTACCGAAATGATAAGCTTCTTCAAGAAGCTTATTTCCAATAGAGTACCAAATAGATAAACATATTCACAGCGGAGTCCCATATGGATAACCTTCTTTCAGGAAGCTTATGAACATCCATAATATAATATATATTTATAACAATCTTTAAAATATTTTGTGAAGATTTTCAATTGTAGAAAAAATATGATTTTTGATAGCCTGTGTGCAGTTTCTATGTCAACTTTAATTTAAAAATTACAGACAAAATATTCAAATTTAACTTTAAATTACTAATTCTTTTGAGTTTTGCAACCCCAAACTGTCATTCCTTCTGGAACAAAGAAAGTAGTAGAAAGAGTGACCATTCCTATTAAGCATAATAATACCAGTTCCCCTCTTATGTAGGGTTGAAATCCTAGGAGTCTATTAGGGTTTCTTGGAGGTTACTCTACCCTAAACTCTAACTCACACCTATATAAATGGATACATATTCCCTTGAAGAGGCGTCTCAAAATCCTATAAACTCTTGGGATATTCACAAAGAGATCAAAATATAATCGGATACTTCTTGACAATCAAATAGTTCAAGAAACTAGAGATCAAATACATCCCCAGGAGGTCTGCATCATCCTATGCTCGAGAAATATGCAACTTTAGAGCTCGAATCATGGAGATAATCAGGAGAGAAAAATCAAGGGAGAAACAGAATTGTATTCACAATTGATCAGTAAAAATATTTTTCTCTTATTTTGTGATTGCAGTTATTTTTCATATGTTTAAAATTAGTTGCAAACAATATGGCACGCCCAGTGGGACAATCTCTACCTCTCATCTCATCTTTTCAATCACCAAAGTTCAATAACATTGAAATGGCTTCAAAGAAAATCAACTCCAGTTCAACTTCTACAAGGCTGCTAATTCCAGGTTCTATGCTGATGTGGAAAGCATCGCCGATGTTACCTTTAGAAGTTTTGGACCCGTTACGAGGAGAAAAGCAAGCTCGTTAGGACAACAAGCACCCCAAGTGTCGTCCGCACCCCTGTTTTCGGATATTCATCCTCAAAAGGAGCAAGATCTTCCAAAAACGCACCCGAAGGATGAAGCGATGGTGCTGAAAAGATCAAGAAAACTCTTGCTCTGCCTGACCTCTCCGGATCCAAGTACTCTGATGTGAAGGAAGATGATGATGCTTCAAGTGATGGATCCTCCCCACTTACACCACACATCGTGAGCCAATTGAAGATCAATCTGTGTGATAATCCATGCTATTCGCCATCGTCCACGATAGTCATGCAAGCCATGGTAACAAACACTTCATCTGTGGAGGAGCAATTAGCAAACTTGACAGAAGCAATCGCTTGTTTGACCAAGTGCATGCAAAATCAAGATGCTAGAATCGACAAGCTAACATATAGGGTGGGAATCTTGATGGAAGAAGAATTCACCCACGCACCCGGCAAGCTCCCAGAAGTTGCAGAGAGTGATCCCCCAAAGACAAGTAACATACGTTAAGGCTATCCTTGTCTCATCTGAAGGGATGATTCCGATCGATCAACTGAAGAAGTTTATTGAAGGAACTATTAAGAACAAGTATGAAGTTGTTGCTACGTCCTCCCTTACATATGCAAAGTTGTACACTTCAAGGGTCGATATGTTGAAGATGCCTACTGGTTATCAACCTCCAAAGTTTCAACAGTTTGATGGTAAAGGTAATCTAAAGCAACATGTGGCGCACTTTGTTGAGAAGTGCAACAATGTTGGGACTTATGGAGATTACGTCGTCAAGTAATTTTTTCACTCGCTAAAAGGAAATGATTTTAACTGGTACACAGACCTCGAGGCTGGATCTATTGATAGTTGGGATCAACTAGAGCAAGAGTTCCTCAATCGCTTTTATAGCACAAGATGTACTGTGAGTATGATAGAACTTACAAATACTCGTCAATGAAAGGGTGAACCAGTTATCGACTTTATCAATCGTTGGAGGAATGCAAGCCTCAACTACAAAGAGAGGCTTAGTGAAGCTTCTGGCATAGAGTGTGTGCATCCAAGGAATGCATTAGGGACTCCGCTACATCTTGCGAGGTATCAAGCCTAGCACATTTGAAGACTTGTGACTCGTGCCCATGACATATAGTTAAGCATGGCCTCTACCGGAAATAAAAGGCTGCCTATCTATGAACCTCTCAAAGGGACTGACAAGCAAGAAGTCAGTAAATGGAGCAAGTTTGTACCTAGATCTGAAAACAAAGAAGCTATGGATGTCAACACATCACCTGTGAAGTTCATGACGAAGGTGAGCAATAAGCAGAGTATGAAATCCATTTCGTTTCAAGATAATCCAAGTGGAAAGTTGACTCTAAAAGAAATGCAAGAGAAAGAGTACCCATTTGTGGATTCTGATGTGCCAGCCATTTTCGAAGAACTCCTCGAGTTAATTCTCATTGAGCTTCCGGAGATGAAACGTCCAAATGAAGCTGGGAAAATTGATGATCCAAATTACTACAAATATCATCGACTTGTGAGCCACCCTCTGAGAAGTGTTTTGTCTTCAAGGACAAAGTTATGGACTTGGCTCGTGAAAAGAAGATCGTGTTTGAAGATGAGAAAGCAAGCACAAACCAAGTCTCTATCACATTTGGCTCATTCAGCCCAAACGAATTATGTATTTTCAAAGAAAGTAAAGATGAAGAATTACTAGAAAACAACAAAGTTGAAGACGATCAACCTGAGGATGATGAAGATTGGATGCTGCTAACTTGTCGTAGGCGCCACAAAAGGAGCCCACGAAAAGGATCAATGGAACAACCAACAAGGAAAATATATGGTGAAAAGACCGAGGAGATGAAATCCAGTTAAGCATTTGAAGAAAGCAAAAGTGGAGGTGCACCACCCTCAAAAGCCACGACATCCAGTGACCTTGGAGGATTTCTTTCCATGTTGGTTCCGCATGAAGATTTCTCATGATGGTATTGAGGCCTCTTGTTGCAACGCTGATAAAGGGGAAGAAAAGAGTGATGACCTACCGTTGGCACCATCTTCAGAAAAGCTTATCGAGTCTATTCCTCAATAAGTTAACGCGTGTAAGGAAAAGGTTACGTTCACAAATGACGATCTTCTACTGGGTGACACTCTTCAAAACCTCCCATTATGTCTAGTTGGCTATAGGCGCGATGAAAGAGTAAATCAAATTTTGGTTGACGGAGGATCCTCAGTAAACATTTTGCTAGTTCGCACTGTGAAGGAACTCGGCATTCCCATGAACGAACTCTTAGAAAGTCGTGATGATTTAAGTATTTAACCAAGGGGGGAAAAGAGCCATAGGCGCGATTAGGTTGCGAATCACCATTGAAGATGTGCAATCAAGTGCATGGTTGCATGTGAACGATGCAAAGACTTCATAAACGTCTTGCTTGGAAGGCCTTGGATACATGAAAATAAAGTAGTTCCATCTACCTACCATCAATGTTTAAAATACTACGAGGGTGAAGTCGAGAAGAAGATAGTTGCTGATGATGAGCCATTCACCGAGGCTGAGTCACGCTTCGCCGATGCAAAGTTCTACTTGAAGAACCACATTGTGAAGGAGTTGAAAGCTAATAATGTCATGAAAAGCAAGAATGACGATCCCACAACTAAAGAGCTGAGGTGACTGCTGGTAGAGCCAAAACTGTTACTAAGGAGGTACAACCTAACTCGAATAAATGTTATAGAGGGATACTACGTCTTATGGAAAGAAAGCAACTATTGCGTCCAATATGTCCCTAAAAGGAAGAAAGATGAAGGTGAATCATCTAATCTCCAAGCTAACATGGTAAAGGAGTTAACTCTTCCGGTAAAACGAATTGAGGCAATAAAGTTGCCTCAAAGCCAGTTGCAGGGTTTGTGGACCAAAACCGTTTGCAGAATGTGGCACTCCCTACAAAGCGAACATACGAAGGTTTTGATCCTAACGCTTATAGGATATTTGCAAAAGCTGGATACAATCCCAATGAGTCGTTAAAGTTAGGGAAGCTTCCATCGAAAACTGCAACGAGACAACCACGTGAAGGTTTAGGATACAGGAAACCGTCAATAGAGTACATCTCTATAAAAAGGGCGAGCAACAATTATATCACTATAGAAGACAAATCTGCCGCTTCTAACAAGCCTTCTGTCTTTGATCGACTTGGAAAATCAAATGCGAGGACTTCTATGTTTGAGAGATTGGGTCCATTAAAGAAGGGGAACAGTTCTAGAGAAATTATCAAAGCATAAAAACACCCACTTCGCCCAAAATCCAAAAGATCTCTAAGGATTTCCAAAGTTTGGTTCCTTCTAGAATGAGGCGACAAACAAAACTTGTGGTTTCATGTAAAGAAGTACTGAAGGTAAAGCCATATACTGTAGTCTACACTAAGGAACATGACAAAGATGAAGAGAGTGTGGGCGCGACGTCGATTTAAAAAGCAAGCAAGATCCTTATTATCTTATCTTTATCTACTTAAAGACTCTGTTGGTTCTTCGTATCATGTTACTGTACAAAGCGAGAATGGTGTTCCATATTTAATGGAGGATAATGCAAAATTGGAGAATGTTTCACGTGTTATCACATATCCTTCAATGATGGGGACCCTCAAGAAGATGAAGATGCGAAAGATCTTCTACCTGAACTTGAAGAAGAGCTGAAGACGACAATTAATGCCTTAAAAGAAGTAAACCTTCGCACCGATGAAGAACCAAGGCCCATCTACCTAAGTGCTTTACTAGAAGTTGATGAATAAAACACTTATATTGAGTTGCTCAAGGAGTTTAGGGATGTCTTTGCTTAGAGTTACAAAGAGATGCCTGGCTTGCACCCGAAAGTAGCAGTCCATCACCTTGCAGTCAAGAATGGTTCTCGCCCTGTTAAACTAGCTCAAAGGCGCTTTATGCCGAACTTGGTTCCCTTGATTGAAACCGGAGTTGAAAAACTCATCGAAGCTGTCTTTATTCGTGTAGTTAAATACCCAACATGGGTTTCAAGTATTGTCCCTGTAAGGAAGAAAAATGGCCAGATTCGAGTGTGCGTTGACTTCAAGGATCTCAACAATGCGTGTCTGAAAGATGAATTCTCGCTTCCTATTATAGAGTTGATGATTGATGCTACTACAGGGTACGAGGCAATTTCATTTATGGACGGTTCATCAGGCTATAACCAAATTCGCATGGTGCCAAAAGATGAAGAGCTTACTGCATTCTGTACTTCCAAGGGTATTTATTGCTACATGGTAATGCCTTTTGGCTTGAAGAACGCTGGTGCTACTTACCAAAGAGATATGTAGAATATCTTTGATGACCTTCTCCACAAGAATGTCGAATGCTATGTGGACGATTTGGTGGTAAAATCAAGAAAGAGGGGTGGCCAGTTGAAAGACTTGATAATGGTGTTTGAGTTGCTCCGAAGGTACCAACTTAGGATTCCATTGAAATGCGCCTTTGGAGTTACTTCCGGGAAGTTTTTTGGTTTCATTGTCCAACATCGAGGGATTGAAATTGATCAAGCCAAAGTAGATGCAATCTTGAAAATGCATGAGCCTCGAGATATTCACAAATTGAAAATTCTACAAGGAAAGTTAGCGTACCTTAGGAGATTTATCTCAAACCTAGCTCGGAGGTGCCAACCATTTAGTTGCCTTATGAAGTAAGGTGTCCCTTTCAAATGGGACCAAGCGTGTAGCAATGCCTTTGAGAGCATTACATCCTACTTGATGAAGCCTCCAGTTTTAGCAGCCCTTATACCTGGAAAGCCATTTATACTATACATTACAGCGCAAGAAGGTCTGTTGGAGCACAGTTGGCCCAAGAAAATAGTGAGGGAAAAGAAACCTCTCTTTACTACTTGAGCAAGATGATGACACCAAAAGAGTTGAATCATTCGCCAATCGAAAAGTTATGTTTGGCACTAGTCTTCTCAATCCAAAAGTTGAAGCACTACTTTCAATCTCATGTCATTCGTCTTGTTCTAGAGCAAATCTCATCAAGTTCGTGATGTCAAAACCTGTCCTTGGTGATCAATTAGCAATGTGGTACCTCTAGTTTCAACAATTTGAAATTATGTACATCCCTCAAAAGGCTATAAAAGGACAAGTGTTAGCAGAATTCTTGGCAGATCACCCTATACCTGATGATTGGGAGTTAACTGACGAACTACCTAATGAGGACGCAATGGTCATTGAAGTTCAACCTCCATGGAATATGTACCTTGATGGTGTTGCACATAGCGGAGGAGCTGGTGCTGGTGTAGTATTTGTCACTTCTCGAGGTGGAAGTTCTGGCCTACTCTTTTACGTTAACGCAACTTTGCTCTAACAATGTTGCTGAGTATCAAGCACTAATACTTGGGCTTGAAATGGTTGTCAAAATGAAGCGGTTGCAATTGCAAGTCTTTGGTGACTCTCAGTTAGTGGTCAATCAGCTTTTAGGTAATTACGAGGTCAAAAAGCCCGAACTACGTCCATATCATGATTACGCTAAAAAATTAATGAGGTGGCTCGGTGATGTGACTATTCAGCATGTGCCAAGGAAAGAAAATAAGAAGGCTGATGTTTTAGCTGCCCTAGATTCATCGTTAACCCTGCCTGATCAAGTCAAATTTACTATCTGCCAAAAATGGGTAGTACCGCCGCCAAATGAGGCTGAAGGTGAAGAAAATGAACTCAAGCATCTTGTCGTTGTTTCTGAAGTTGAGAAAGAAGAATGACGACAACCCATTATCGACTACTTATGTTATGTGATACTTCCAAAAAATTCGAGGAGAAAGACTGAAATCCGTCATCGTGCACCTCGTTTCCTTTACTACAAAGATACTCTATACAGAAGGTCATTCGAGGGAGTACTCTTGCGATGCTTAGGGGAAGAAGAAGCACTCCAAGCTTTGCAAGAGGCACATTCTGGGGTATGTGGGTCACACCAGTGTGGACCAAAGCTCCACTTCCATATAAAAAGGATGAGATATTATTTGCCAACGATGTTAAAAGATTGCTTGGACTACGCTCGAAGATGCAAGGTTTGTCAATTCCATGCGAATTTTATTCATCAACCTCCTGAAGTGTTGCACTCGACTTTTGCATCCTGGCCATTTGACGCCTTAGGGATTGGATGTTATTGGACCATTATCAAAGTCCTCTGGTGGGCACCTATGCATCTTGGCTGCAATTGACTACTTCTCAAAATGGGCTGAAGTTGTTGCTCTTAAGGAGGTGAAGAAGGAATATGTTGCAAGTTTCATCCGAGTAAACATAATCTATCACTTTGGCATTCCTCGTTACATAATAATAGATAATGGAAAGTCATTCGATAATAGGTTGATGAACAAGGTTTGTGATCTCTTTGGCTTCAAGCAATGTAACTCTTCGATGTATAATGCTGCCGCCAATGGTCTAGCTGAGGCTTTCAACAAAACTCTATGCAACTTGTTAAAGAAAGTCGTCTCCAAATCCAAACGATATTGGAATGACCGTATGGAAGAAGCTCTATGGGCATATCGGACGACTCACTGCACGCCAACACAAGCGACTCCTTATTCACTAGTTTATGGAGTCGAAGATATCTTGCCACTCGAGCGTCAAATACCTTCATTACGACTGGCTATTCAAGAAGGGATCACTGATGAAGAAAATGCTCAAATTCGATTAGCAGAGTTGGAGGCTCTTGATGAGAAGAGGTTGGAAGCTCAACAGAGTCTTGAATATTATCAAGATCGATTGACTCGCGCCTTCGATAAAAGGGTTCGCACGAGATCCTTTCAAGTAGGAGATCAAGTCCTTTCCATACAAAGACCCATTATTACATCCCATAAACATGTAGGGAAGTTCACTTCAAAATGGGATGGGCCATATGTCATACAAGAAGCTTACTCAAGTGGGGCTTACAAGCTGGTTGATGCAGATGGCATGAGAATCGGCCCTATCAATGGCAAGTTTTTGAAGAAGTATTATCCTTGAAGTTGCAACGCTCATCGACGTACGAGCCTAAATTGCAAGTCATGACGTTCCTTGATGCATGATCCTAAACTGCATGTTGCTACACTCCTGGCCCACATGAGTCTAAACTGTGTAAAACCTACAAAAAAAAGTCTGATAGATTAAAAACCTCGAAAGAGGCGGCCTAGACAAAAGTTAAGACATAAAAAAAAAAGAATATCACCTATTTTGAACTATGGTATGACTTGATCCTCTTCATCGAGGTACATAGGCAGCTTAGAGTTTCATTCTGGTTTCAGTCGCATAAGTTCAAAATCCCCCAATCATCCGAATAACGTACAATGGAATGTAATCCATTCAATCGACACTTGAAAATCGAGCTAAGATACCATTCTTCTGTTAAAGTTTGGATCCCATTTGATTTAAAGAGGGAAACCCACTACGGTAAATTGGTGTCTTTAATAAAATGATTTATATCTTTTAGGAGGCTGCCAAGCATTTACATTGAAGTCTGGGGATGCGCTATGCCTTTATGTTTGCCAAACTTTC
Source organism: Nicotiana knightiana (assembly GCA_005239525.1). NCBI lineage: Eukaryota > Viridiplantae > Streptophyta > Magnoliopsida > Solanales > Solanaceae > Nicotiana > Nicotiana knightiana. The sequence goes on from ML381479.1 coordinate 9,247, forward strand.
AAGTTTTTTTTTGGTGAAGCCTTCACGGCGTTTCAAATTCAGTGAGACTTGAACCCAAGAAATTTGGTGAGAATGAAGCTCTTGAATTTCAATTTTTAGAAATCAAAAAAGGTCTTGCGATCTCGAGGCTTCCACATCAAGATGCGAAAATTTTGGTGAAGTCGTGCTAATTTGGGATTGTCGACATATTAGATTTCAAAGCCGACTTCGAACTATCATCTGAAGCTATACTTAAGGCATTAAATTTTACATTTTGGATATGTTTTAGATTTGAAGTTTAGTTTCATAAATTAAGTGGTTCGTGATTTCAACATCCCTACATCAAAATACAAAACTTTTGGTGAAGTCGCGCAAATCTGAAATCGTCAGTGCATTAGAATTTAATATTGCTTTTGAACTATTATCTGAAACTATCCTTAAAGAATTAAATTTTGCATTTTAGATATGTTATAGATTTTCAAGTTGAGTTTTCAAAAAATGAAACGGCTCAAGATTTTGACTTTTCTACACCAAGATATGATTTTTTTTTGTGAGACTGCGCAAATCTGAAATTTTTAACGTATTCTAAAGTTGGTTTCAAAAATATTATCTGGGGTGATTCTAAAGGTGCTTGATTCTAATTGGATCTTTTTTAGATATTGAAGTCTCATTTTCGAGAAATCAAACGGTTCGTTATTTGGACTCTCTCACGACAATATATGAATCTTTCGTTACAAGCGTGTAAAGCTGAAATTTATGCGACTAAGATAAATGTCGGGCAATGTAAAACAAAAGAGAAGCAATCTTTTTTTAAGATGAAATAAATATCCACTATGTCAATCTAACATAAATATAAAATGGGAGATAATGCTAATAGCCTAATTTAAACAAAACTTGTAGTTGATCGATTCTTGACAGCTTGTCTCCAAGTTCTTCTTTTTATCCTCCAAATTGGCCGAATCATCAACAATTAGCAAATTTACGTTGTCATATGAAGAGACATCAGACTCGGTAGCTGAAACTTTTGTCTGAATCTCTTCAACCTCCTTTTGAGTCGCTTCTATAACACCTTAGAGGTTATCCTTCTCTTGTTGTAATGTCTGCAAGTTCTTCACAACTCTCTTCAGTTTCTTTTCAGTAGAGGAAACTTTCTTGACTTTCTCACTTGTTTCAAGTTTGAACAATTCAAGACGCTCCTTAGATTTGGAAATCAGCTCCAGCTTCTCATCATGACTCGTCTTATCAGCCAAATTGGATCGCCCTTGGTCATATGAAGCAACAAGCTCGAGAAGAGAATCCAGAAAACACTCTAATGGAGAAAGATCTAAAATATTCGCCTTTTTCATATCCTCAAAAATCTCAGTGATTTGTTCCCTATGAGATGAGAGCAGTTCTGCATGAGTTTTGGAGAGTCTGTTGTAAATATCCTCCCAAAGTCCCAAGATGAATTCCTTTTTATGATTAAAGACTATGTTTTTTCCTTCAAAAATAGATACTGTTGTATTTGTCATTGATGGAACGCGAGTTATCTCATTTGAAGTTTGTCTTTTTAGGGCTTTGTCATGAGGAAGAGATAATGCCTTTGAAGATGACTTCAGTTTTGACGTTGGCCCTCCAATAGATTCATCACTCACTTGCGGCTTGTCATGTGGGGATACTATCAGATGCCCAATGGTGTTTAAATGCATACAGAAAAGGCAAAGTAAGTAATTTATAGTGAGGCTATACGTTCAACAAAAAGAAGGAAAAAGGCGAGGTGATTGTATTTTACCTCTTCGTTACAAGTTGTATGTGTTCTTGAGGGACTATCAACACTTGGAACCCCTACGTCTCTACTGGGTTAGGCCGTTTCCTTTTTCAATTTTGATCTTCATTGGTACTGTGGCTTGTATCTTGAGGAACTCACGTGCTAAATGGAAGAACTGGAGGGAGTTTCTCTATATCTGTTGAAGTGCACACCACCACTTTCAAAGCTGCCTTTGAGCATTTAAGCTTCCTTTTCTTATGTTGTATAACTACTTTTGGGATTAGAGTAGGTGGTTCTTTGACTTTTGAGAGAGTCTTTCCAACACCTTGATCTTCACCTCCTAAAGGAATAGTATATTTTAGCCCAACATTGTCTACCAGAGCTTGTAAATTATTCTCGAGAAACTTCCCATGCGCTTTCTCCCACCAAGACATATAATTGGTGGAGAAAGGCTTCTCCATAGGATCTCCCGTTGGGGGAAAAACCACACGTGACATAGATAGATAGATACAGTGTGCAGACCCTCCAAAATCTGAGTCCTTCATCTAGAGAGGAGCTACGGATATCATTCTCGAAAAAACCAGGAACGTTCTGGTAAAACCCAAATTGACGGCCAAACCGATGCAGGCTATATGGCTCGATGATGAACGAGTTATCATACCTCAAAGGGAGGTAATTAAAAAGTAAGCTCATGAAGTAATTTGACTCCAACTCCTGAGGGGCATCGTTATCCATATAATAATAAGGACGATAATTAGTTAACATTGTTGGTGTCCAAACTAGATTCTCCCTGTTGTGGATGCGTTTTCTTGCATATTTCTTGTAAAAGTACCTCACAGCTCCCTCTCCCGAGTATGCCATCATCAAAGGGGTAGACGGCCCTTAGCAAGTGGATAATGAGTTTTGAGGTAATGTGCAAGCCAGTCGTAAACATTGTCACATCTTTTCTCGAAGGGATATGAGAGTTTTTCTAATTAAAGTGACGTTATCGAAATAGGATTATTTAATTAATCAAAGTCGCCACTTGGGATAATTATTAGGGTGTCCCAAGTCACCGATTTATTTTAAATCCCAAATCGAGGAAGTTGACTCTTATTTATGGTTTGAACGCAGAAGATCAGGTGACAATTCCGTTAATATGGGAAAAGGTGTGAGGCACTCCCGAGTTCCGTGATTTTAGCACGGTTACTCAATTATTAATAATTGACCTAATTATCTAATTTAATACATAATTGAAAACTATTGTGCATTTTCTACTTTCTAACCGCTTTTAATTATTTAAGGAGTTTATTCGAATAAATCGCGATGTCGCGTATTTATTATTTTTGGACACCTTGTGAATCGCAACATATGAAATGCACCCGCGACCTGCAACATGTTGATTTTATTATCATTTGAAATTATGGCCGAGTCACGTAACACACACACTCGAATTGGAGGTTACATATCATAACTATATCACGAGAACCGTACTCATAGTCATAATGATTATTATCAAACACGCCTAAAGCAAACTCCGATATTCACGAATTATTGCCCTAAACTACTTTGAGATTTGTTGCGAGGTCATTCATTATGGGATGCAATATTGGGAAGGGAATTTTTAGTACAGGGATTGTTTATTGGCGGATCATTGATGTATAAAGAAGAAAAACGCCCCATAAGTAATTATTGATTAACACAAACATAGATTTTTCAAGATTAACACAGTAGGCGAAGACTTGAACGAAAAAGGGCATATATGCAATTATTAAAGTACGTGGGATGAATTAATGCCATTTACGGCCAATCTACAGAGGGAAAAATTTAGAGCCTAATTGATGATGAGCCAAGACTAAAATCATAACCCAATTTTAATCATTCCAAATACCCTTATCCAGCCCTGCAGCCCATTAATCTTAAATCATAACAAGGTCCAAATCTTCTATACATTTACACTGATGTCGCAATACTAAACTTCAAAGGAAAATGAAATAACAATACTGAACACGTAGGATGCTACATCATGGGGGAAATACATTTCAAATGACGTTGAAGGGATAGATAGTATCACTTTCCTAAGCATATCAACCACAAGAACAACATCCTACTGAGCGTTTAATGTTGAATGAAAATCTAGCATAAAGACTAAGCTAATGACGGATTTACACATTACATGAAAACTTATGTACCAATTTCAAGTCAATATTTACTGATAACAGACAGAATATGATAATAAAAATAACTTGACAGAACCCAAGAAATAACAGCTGAAATGACTGATTCCATTAATTTCAAAGCAAGCATATCTCTTCCACATAGGCATATTTCATATCCAATTTGTAGTCCAAAGGTTCAAAAGAGGTAGCAATGAACCCTAGCAAGAATCATACGGATCAGAACAAAATAAAAATGCAAAAACCAAACTGTTCAACCAACAACTTGTTTTGGTATCTGATTAATTCAAAAAATGATTAAACTACTTAACATGTAATTGAACTATTAATTAGACATACAAAACACATAACAATCCTAAACCAACTTGATTATTTAAGTATTAGAATCTGCTGTAAAACAAACTAAATGCAAAGCGACTTAAACATGCAATTCCTAAACAGAAGTAAAGAGACATAATAATAACTGAAATCAAATAAAAGAATAAGAGGGAGATGACTATGAAGGACTCAAATTGAAACTAAAGGGAAACAATGAGGAGAGTTATACCTGCGGGCACTACACAACTGAAAATGATTTGGAAGAAAAAAAAAACGGGCCGACCAACCAAAACTCGATCGGATTCTGTGGCTTCGAATTCGGTCGAAGCTAACATAACTCGATTGCTCTCATTAAGAGCGATCGATTCACGTGAGTTTCGAGCCAAAACGCACGGCAAATCATGAATAATCCGAGAGTGGACAAAACTCAAATTTTTGGAATCATAGAACTGTAATATGTTGATTTTGGTGAAGATTTCGGAGAAAATAGTAAGGGTCTTACAATAAGGAGGAGTTGGAGATTAAGGGGTGAAGGTTTGGGGGTGATTAGTGGTGTTTAGGGCGGCGCCGCCGACCAAGTGGAGTGAGGGGTTTGGGGGCGGCTAGGGTTAGGAGATGGTGAGGGAGATGGAGAAAAGTAAAGGTTTGTCTTAGGTTTTTTTTTTTTTG
>ML381479.1:14567-54054 GCA_005239525.1 Nicotiana knightiana
GGGTCGGACAGTAATAAGGGAATGGAGATTTAGTTCCCAAACATTGGATCAATTGATTAAAAGCTCCAGAAACGGGGTCGTTTGGCTTAAATGGGAGGCTGAACCGGACTGGGTGGGTGTTGGACCTGGGCAACGTGGGTTTAAAGGGAAATTGGGCCACTAAAAATGGTTTTGGCCCAATTCGAAAACAAACAAAGCTTTTCTTTCATTTTTCTTTTCATGATTTTAAAAATCCTAATAAAATTAATTAAAAACCTAAATTAAATTCTAAAACAATCTTATTTGTATAATTAAACCTAATTATCTATTTCTACCATTAACATAATTAAGTAACTCAAACTAATGAAAGAAATTACTAATTTAACAATAAAAGCTAAAAAAATGTAAAATAAACATCATTTTTTTGTGATTTTCGTTTAACAAACTCAAGTAATTAAATCCTAAAGGCAATCAAAACCTAAAATTCTATGCAATGAATATTTTAGGAATTTTTGGTATTTTCTTATAATTTTAAAACATGCAACTAAATGCACACAACAATTAGCAAGAAATTCCTACAAATTATATAAAAATTAAAATAAGTAAAATCTATTTTTTGTGATTTTTGTAAGGGTTTTTTTAGTCGGTCAAAAATTACGTCTCACAATTGCCCCTCTTTGCTGGAAAACACGAACAGTTTTTGGGCAAAGATACAGTGAGCAAATACGAACAACTTTTGCCCGTTTGGATACTCCATGGGAAGCGTTTTGAAGAATTTTGACCAAACCTTGCTTCAGAGGTTGTCTACATATCTATGTCTATAAAGGAATCAGTTGAGTGTAGTTCTAGACACTTTGGTAGCTAGGACTACCGAGAAGCTATGATTTTACTGGTGCTACTGCTACTACTACTACTTGCTGAACTCCTTATTACACCGAAATCAAGATGAAAAGAAACTACGCAAGTCTATCGACTATGATTTACAAGATTCCTATCTATAGGTCTTCAGAAACTTGACCTTGAATCTTCCACAGTTCTGTGGTGCATCTCCAACTATCGACTAGCATTCTTGAGGCGATCTTCTGCTACCTCCACTTGAATTGACCCTATTCTTCATGCGGCTCCTGCTGTCGATTTGAACTTGAATTTAACTCTGAAGTAGATTCTCTCATTCTTCAGGTGGGCACCTGCCAATGACTTAAAACTTGATATGGATTCCCTCGTTCTCCAGGTGAGTGCACCTGAAATGAATTCCCTCATTCTTTAGGTGGGCGCCTTCCGCTGACTTAAAACTTGAAATGAATTCCCTCATTTTCCAGGTGGGCGCCTTCCACTGACTTAAAACTTGAAATGAATTCCCTCGTTCTCCATGTGTAATGATCCGACCGGTCGTTCCGAGAGTTTAGTCCCATTTTCCTCTATTTTTGCTTTATTTTTTGTTGTCCAGCTCTATTATGTTGTGTCAGGTCGGTTGGCTCGGGTTCAGAGTGATTTTTGGAAAAGAATGAGACGCTTAGTCTCTTAAGTTTGGGTATTTAGTGGAAAAGTCAACCGGAAGTTGACTTATAAGTAAATGATCTTGGAATTTGGTTTTTATGGTTCGGATAGCTTCGTTAGGTGATTTCGGACTTAGGAGTAGGTTCGGAATGTTATTCGGAGGTCCGTGGTAGAATTAGGCTTGAATTGGTGAAATTAGATTTTTGGTGATTTTCGGTCGGCAGTGAAAAATTAGTTATCAGGGTCGGAATGGAATTTCGAAAGTTGGAATACGTTCATAGTGTGGTTTGTGATGTTTGTGCAAATTTTCAGGTCATTCAGACATGGTTTGGTTGGTTTCGACATCGTTGGTGAATTTCAGAAGTTTAGAAATCCTTAGGCTTGAACTTCGGGTTAATTGATGTTTTGATGTTGTTTGGACTGTTCCGAAGGTTGGAATAAGTTTGAATAGTGGTATATGACTTGTTGGTATTTTTGGTTGAGGTCCCGAGGCCCTCGGGATGAATTCAGATGGTTAACAGAAAGATTGGAACTTGGTTTGAGCAGTTGTAGCTGCTGTTTCTGTCATTTTCGTACCTGCGAATTGGGGACCGCAGGTGTGAGGCCGCAGATGCGAGAGGGAGGCTGCAGATGCGGAGAATTGGAAGTTGAGGAAAATTCGCAGGTGCGCACAAAGCACCGCACGTGCGAGACTGCAGATGCGGGTGTTGACCGCAGAAGCGAGAATTTTTTAGTTAAGTGAAAACCACATCTGTGATGATTTTTCCGCAGGTGCGGCATCGCAGAAGCGACATGGTGACCGCAGATGCGGAAGACGCTGGGCAGAAAGTATAAAAAGTTTCCTTCGCGAATTTTTGCCTAATTCCTCCATTTTTGAAGACGGGTGTTGAGCTTGGCAGTGATTTCTCAAGAGGGATCAAGGGTTTTCACTTGGGTAAGAAATTTAAGCTTTATTACTTGTGTTATGACGATTTTTCCATTGTTTAATCATGATATTAGTGGAAATTAGGGAAGAAATTTGGGGAATTAGGGCTTGAAATTGGAGAGCTTAATGTGAGGATTTGAGGGGTCATTTGTCGTCGGATTTTGATGGTTTTCGTATGTATAGACTCGGGAGTGAAAGGAATTTCTAGTTTTGTAATTTTTATCGGATTCCGAAACGTGAGACCGGGGGTCGGGTTTGACCAATTTCGGGATTTGTGATGTAATTTGATAATTTTCGTGTGGGCTTCGTTCCTTTAGCATATATTATTGATATAATACTGATTTTGGTTAGATTCAGGGCGATTTGAGGCTGAGTCGAGCGGCAAGGGCATTGCGGAGTAGAGTTTTGGATTGATTGAGGTAAGTAACGCTTACAAACTTGGTTCTGAGGGTTTGAAACCCCGAACTATGTGTTATGTGATTAGAATTTGGTGACGCACATGCCAAGTGACGGGCATGCACCGTGAGACTTGTGACCTGGTTCATTCCATGGAACCGTTTAGTGGTTCTTTCTGATGATATTTGTGCTTCTATCAATGTGATTAATATAACATGCTAGAAATCATGTTAAATATTATGTTAAGGCTTCAAGTCGATACTGTTGAGATCCGAGCGGTCGTCTTAATGCAAACATGCTAGATATTATGTTAAGGCTTCACGTCGATATTGTTGAGACCCGAGTGGTCGTTTATTGTTGTCATCTCATGTGTTTCATTGATATTATATACTCAGTCCTGTCATTGCATATCATATCATGCCTCAGTCTCGGTAATTGTTGATTTTGCACATTATATCATTGATTCGGGCTAGTTCTAACATTGTGAGCCCATGTGAGCGAGACTGGAGAGTGATGACTGAGTGAGGACGAGAGACTGATATTGAGTGATAGATATGGGATCGGTTTGCATGCCGCAGCATGTTATATTGATTATGCCTGAATCGGGCTTATGACAGCGCTTGGGCTGTAGGAGCCCCTCCGGATTTTGTAACACAGCCCCAGTGAGCGCAGTGATATTTAAGGGATGGATCTTCCCTGGACATAAATCTTGTCCGAAGTGTTTATATTTGGAGATGGATCATCTCCATGAGGCTTGATTGGCACGTTTCCTCGGTACTAAGCGACTAGTGTCAGTGATGTGTATACGAATTCTGGGATGAATATTCCCTGGGCCGTTGAGACATATACAGTACCAAGTGGTTGTGAGGTATATCATTATCTGGAGATGGTTCTTCTCCATAGGGCTGGATCGGCCTTCCTCAGTACTGAGTGACTTCTGTATGATGTGTATATATTCTGGGATGGATCTTCCTTGGGCCATGCGAGTTGTATACAGTACTGAGTGGACGAGTATTTGAGAGTGGTAGCACATTGTGCATTTCATATTGTTGATGCATTGGCATGTAGAATACGTTGAGTTATATATGTTAAACTGTTCAGAATTGTACTTGTCTTATCACCTTGAGCTGTCTAGTTAACTGAAAACATGCCTAAATTTCTTTACATTGGTTATGTCATAAATGTGGAGGTTTAGTCCGTCACTACCTCTCAGCCCACAGTTTGGGCTTGTTACTTATTGAGTTGGTGTACTCACGTTACCCCCTGCACCTTGTCTGCAGATTCAGGTATCTCAGGTCACGAAAGTGCCAGCTGATCTTTGCTGTGGTTCATTTTCGGAGAGAGCGAGGTAGCTGCTTGGCGATCGCAGACCTGCCTTTCTCCTTCCCTATCTTCCTTTGTGTATTTTGTTAGTTATTTCTCAGACAATTGTTTGTCTTGATGTATTTTGGCACAGTTGTAGTATGGCTTATGACTTAGTGACACCAGATTTTAGGATTTCTTTTGTTTTACAGTATTTGGAGTTTGATTTTATCTTTTAATTTGGTCTCTCTGATGGAAAAAGGTTAATATTTAAATATTGTTATGATAGAAAATGAATTGGTTAAGAGTGTAGGCTTGCCTAGTTCCACGATAGGCACCATCACGATCGAGTTGGTTTTTGGGTCGTAACATTAGGTGGGTGCTTGCCACTGACTTAAAACTTGAAATGAATTCCCTTGTTCTCATTGTGGGCGCTTGCTTTTGACTTAAAAATTGAAATGAATTCCCTCATTCTCCAGGTGGACGCCTGCCAATGACTTAAAACTTGAAATGAATTCCCTTATTCTCCAGGTGGGCGCATGCCACTGACTTAAAACTTGAAATGAATTTCCTTGTTCTCCAGGTGGGCGCCTGCCTCTGACTTAAACTTGAAATGAATTCCCTTGTTCTCCAGGTGGGCGACTGCCACTGACTTAAAACTTGAAATGAATTCCCTCGTTCTCCAGGTGGGCGCCTGCCTCTGACTTACAACTTGAAATGAATCCTCTCGTTCTCCAGGTGAGCGTCTGCCAATGACTTAAAACTTGAAATGGGTTCCCTCATGCTGCAGGTGGGCGCCTGCAACCACAACAACATAAACAAAACAGAGAAAATTTTCTGCCCCAGTTTGTACCAGGAACATTCATGAGTATTAGTTGAATCCCATTATCCAGGAGGGTCCTGAAAATTTAAAACTAGATCCCATTATCCAGGAGGGTCCTGAAAACTTGAAAGCTAAATTTCATTATCCGGGGAGGTTCTGTAAACCTAAAACTAAATCCCATTATCTAGGAGGGTCCTGAAAGCTTGAAATTAAATCACATTATCCAGGAGGTTCCTGAAAACTTAAAACTGAACTTATCTAGAACATGCTTTCCTACCAGAGGATTCCTGTAGAGCAAATAAAATTTCTTGCCCCTGTTTCAAACAAACAAAATCTCATCAGTTTGAAAATGTGGCGGTTAGTTTGTGGCATCCTTGCTAAAGGTGTTTGCTTCTTCCACTACCACGCTTCATTCTGATTAGCTGCTTCGGACTAACAAAGAATTGTTTGACCTTCTGATCCGATCACGACCACAGAAACCTTTGGATGACCCGAATTCCTTATGCTCAACTTGTTGTATGGCATTTTAATTCTGACAATTGTTGAACCTTTGAATTTCCTCAAAATTCACGAATCACTTGGCCACTTGAACTTCAATTACCACCACATTGCTCATTCTGAATCATGTCACTTGTGATGTGCTTAGCCGAACTTCGCTTGGTATAGTTAAAATTTGGTAATCGTCTTTGAAGTCCTTTATTACTTGTTTAAGGCTTCACGCTGATACTATTGAGACCCTATCAGTCGTCTTAATGCAAACATGCTAGAAATCATGCTAGATATTATGTTAAGGCTTCACGTCAATATTGTTAAGACCCAAGTGGTCATTTATTGCTGTCATCTCATGTTTTCATTGATATTATATACTCAGTCCTGTCATTGCATATCATATCATGCCTCAGTCTCGATAATTGTTGATTTTTCACATTATATCATTGATTCGGGCTAGTTCTAACATTGTGAGCCCATGTGAGCGAGACTGGAGAGTGATGACTGAGTCAGGCAGAGAGCCTGATATTGAGTGATAGAAATGGGATCGGTCTGCACGCCACAACATGTTATATTGATTATGCCTGGATCGGGCTTATGATAGCGCTTGGGCTGTAGGAGCCCCTCCGGAGTCTGTAACACAGCCCCAGTGAGCGTAGTGATATTTAAGGGATGGATCTTCCCTGGACATAAATCTTGTCCGAAGTGTTTATATTTGGAGATGGATCTTCTCCATGAGGCTTGATTGGCCTGTTTCCTCGGTACTGAGCGACTAGTATCAGTGATGTGTATACGAATTCTGGGATGACTCTTCCCTGGGCCGTTGAGACATATACAATACCAAGTGGTTGTGAGGTATATCATTATCTGGAGATGGATCTTCTCCATAGGGCTGGATCGGCCTTCCTCAGTACTGAGTGACTTCTGCCTGATGTGTATATATTCTGGGATGGATCTTCCTAGGGCCATGCGAGCCATATACAGTACTGAGTGGACGAGTATTTAAGAATGGTGGCACATTGTGCATTTCACACTGTTGATGCATTGGCATGTAGAATACGTTGAGTTATATATGTTAAACTGTTCAGAACTGTACTTGTCTTATCACCTTGAGCTGTCTAGTTAACTGAAAACATGCCTAAATTTCTTTACATTGGTTATGACATAAATGTGGAGGTTTAGTCCGTCACTACCTCTCATCCTACAGTTTGGGCTTGTTACTTACTGAGTTGGTGTACTCACGTTGCCCCATGCACCTTGTGTGCAGATTCAGGTATCTCAGGTCACGAAAGTGCCAGCTGATCTTTGCTGTCGTTCATCTTCGGAGAGAGCGAGGTAGCTGCTTGGCGATCGCAAACCCGCCTTTCTCCTTCCCTATCTTCCTTTGTGTATTTTGTTAGTTATTTCTCATACAATTGTTTGTCTTGATGTATTTTGGCACAGTTGTGGTATGGCTAATGACTTAGTGACACCAGATTTTAGGATTTTTTTTTTTACAGTATTTGGAGTTTGATTTTATCTTTTATTTCGGTCTCTCTGATGGAAAAAGGTTAATATTTAAATATTGTTATGATAGAAAACGAATTGGTTAAGAGTGTAGGCTTGCCTAGTTCCACGATAGGGCCCATCACGACCGAGTTGGTTTTTGGGTCGTGACATTAGGTGGGCGCCTGCCACTGACTTAAAACTTGAAATGAATTCCCTTGTTCTCCAGGTGGGCGCCTGCCGTTGACTTAAAACTTGAAATGAATTCCCTCATTCTCCAGGTGGGCGCTTGCCAATGACTTAAAACTTGAAATGAATTCCCTCGTTCTCCAGGTGGGCGCATGCCACTGACTTAAAACTTGAAATGAATTTCCTCGTTCTCCAGGTGGGCGCCTGCCTCTTACTTAACTTGAAATGAATTCCCTTGTTCTCCAGGTGGGCGACTGCCACTGACTTAAAACTTGAAATGAATTCCCTCGTTCTCCAGGTGGGCGCCTTCCTCTGACTTACAACTTGAAATGAATCCTCTCGTTCTCCAGGTGGGCGTCTGCCAATGACTTAAAACTTGAAATGGGTTCCCTCATTCTGCAGGTGGGCGCCTGCAATCACAACAACATAAACAAAACAGAGAAAATTTTCTGCCCCAGTTTGTACCAGGAACATTCATGAGTATTAGTTGAATCCCATTATCCAGGAGGGTCCTGAAATTTAAAACTAGATCCCATTATCCAGGGGGGTCCTGAAAACTTGAAAGCTAAATTTCATTATCCGGGGAGGTTCTGTAAACTTAAAACTAAATTTCATTATCTAGGAGGGTCCTGAAAACTTGCAATTAAATTCCATTATCCAGGAGGGTCCTGAAAACTTAAAACTAAACTTATCTAGAACATGCTTTCCTCACGGAGGATTCCTGCAGAGCAAATAAAATTTCTTGCCCCTGTTTCAAACAAAGAAAATCTCATCAGTTTGAAAATGTGGCGGTTAGTTTGTGGCATCCTTGCTAAAGGTGTCTGCTTCTTCCACTACCACGCTTCATTCTGATTAGCTGCTTCGGGCTAACAAAGAATTATTTGACCTTCTGATCCGATATCGACCATAGAAACCTTTGGATGACCCGAATTTCTTATGCTCAACTTGTTGTATGGCATTTTTATTCTGACAATTGTTGAAGCTTTGATTTTCCTCAAAATTCACGAATCACTTGGCCACTTGAACTTCAATTACCACCACATTGCTCATTCTGAATCATGTCACTTGTGATGTGCTTAGCCAAACTTCGCTTGGTATAGTTAAAAAGTTGGTAATCAGCTTTGAAGTCCTTTATTACTTGTCTAAAACTACGAATTTAACCTCAAAATTCATGATTTTTCTCAAGAACACTTCAATTTCACTATTTCTCAACCGAACGTCCAAATCACGTCAAATAAATTTCAATTCTCATCAAATTTCATAGATAAGGCTTAAACATCATAACAAACCTGTATCGAGCTCCAAAACCAAAATACGGGCCCGATACCAATGAGTTCAAAATGTTAATTCCTTTATTTATTTCCTTAACAAATCCAGCATAACAATTTTCTTCAAAAATTGATTTCTAAAGTTAGGGGCCTCGGAATTCAATTCCCGTCATACGCCCAAATCCCATATTTTACTGCGGATCTCCCGAGATCGTCGGAACACGGATACGGTTTCGTTTACTAAAAATGTTGAACAAAGTCAACTAAACCAAAATTTTAAATTCCAAAAATTCTTATTTCTCATATTTTGACATAAAAGCTTTCCGATTTCACGCCCGTACTGCACACGCAGATCTTGGTAAATAAAATTAATATTTTAAAGGCTAATAAGACTGGAACGGAGTCTTAATTCATAAGATGACCCTTTGGGTCATCACGATGGTGAGCCAATAATAACCTGCTCGAAGAATCTTCTTCGCCAAAACAAACCCACTCATATGCACTTCAGCCATGATAGTCGAAGTTTGTTTAGCATCTATGCACCTAAGTAGTCTAAGATCTGGAGTCCTCTTGTACAAAATTCCCCCGCTCAAGAAAGGTCCACTAGGCAGACGTTGATTGGTTCTCTTTTGATCACCTGTGGCATGCAACGGATATACCCACAACTTGATGTATTCCTTGATATCATGGAACCAAGGTTCGCCATAAAGTTCCTCTTCAACCACATTACAATAGGCATGCTGGTCAAAAACTTGAATATGCATAGGGTCGAGGTAAGTCTTATTTGGATTGTGTAATATTGATGCCAGAGTAGCCAAGGTGTCGGCAACCTCATTATGAATCCTGGGAATATGCCTAAATTCTACTGAACTGAATCATTGACAAAGATCATGCAGACATTGTCGATACAGTATGAGCTACGAATCTCGAGTCTCCCATTCTCCCTGAATCTAGAACCAACAAATATAAATCTCCCAAAACAAATATTTCATGAACTCCCATGTCTACAACTAGCCTCAAACCCAGAATACATGTTTTGTACTCAGTCATGTTGTTGGTGTAGTAAAATCAAAGATGAGCTGTTACAGGGTAGTGATGCCCTGTTTCAGAAATGAGCACAACTCCTATTCAAACACCTTTCATGTTAGCAGCTCCATCAAAGAAGAGTTTCCAACCAGGCTTTTCATTATGATCAACCTCGTCAACACACATCACTTCTTCATCAGGAAAATAAGTTTTCAGTGGCTCATATTCTTCATCCACCTGATTCTCAGCCAAGTGATCAGCCAAGGCTTGGTCTTTCATCGTGGCCCGAGTTATATGGATGATGTCAAACTCTGTGAGTAAAATCTACCACTTGGCAAGTATTCCTGTGGGCATAGGCTTCTGAAAGATATACTTTATAGGATCCATACGAGAAATGAGGTAAGTAGTGTAGGACGACATGTAATGCTTCAACTTTTGTGCTACCCAAGTCAGGGAACAACATGTCCTTTCAAGAAGAGTATACTTAACCTCATAAGGAGTGAAATTCTTGCTGAGATAATAAATGGCTTGCTCTTTCTTGCCTGTGATGTCGTGAGGAACCAACACACAACCAAAAAATTATGCAGGACCGTCAAATAGAGAATTAAAGGTCTCCCAGGCTCCGGCGAGACCAACACAAGTGGATTTGACAGGTACCTCTTGATCTTATCAAATGCTTCTTGACATCATCAGTCCACTTAATTTCAACATTCTTCTTCAACAACTTAAAGATGGGCTCACAAGTTGTCGTGAGTTGAGCAATAAACTTGCTGATGTAGTTTAACCGTCCGAGCAGGCTCATCACCTCAGTTTTATTCTTTGGCGGTGGTAATTCTTGGATGGATTTAACTTTTGATGGATCCAACTCAATACCGCGTCGACTGACTATGAATCCCAATAGTTTTTCGGATGGGATACCAAATGCACATTTTGCCGGATTGAGCTTGAGGTTGTACCTGCGGAGCCTTTGGAAAAACTTTCTCAAGTCCCTGACATGGTCAGACTGCTTCTTTGACTTTATGATCACATCATCTACATAAACCTCAATCTCCTTGTGCATCATGTCATGAAATATGATAGTCTTTGTCCTCATGTAAGTTTTCCCAACATTCTTTAAGACAAATGGCATTACCCGGTAAAAATATGTCCCCCAAGGCGTGATGAACGTTGTCTTTTATGCATCTTCCTCATCCATCAGGATCTGGTGATAGCCCGCGTAAAAATCCATAAAAGAACTGATCTCATGCTTGGCACAATTATCGATTAGAATGTGAATGTTCGGCAATGGAAAGTTGTCATTTGGGCTCGCCTTGTTGAGATTACGATAATCAACACATACCCTGGTCTTACCATTCTTCTTTGGTACTGGCACAACATTAGCTAACCAAGTGGGATATTTAGTTATCCGGATGACCTTTGCGTCAAGTTGCTTAGTGATTTCTTCTTTAATCTTCACACTCATGTTAGTCTGAACTTTCTTAACTTTTTCTTAACAGGAGGGAATGCAGGATCACTTGGAAATTTATGAACGACCAAATCAGTGCTCAGACCCGGCATATCATCATATGACCATGCAAAAACATCTTTGTATTCAAACAGTGCTTTGATTATTTCTTCTTTGATTTGCGATTCCAGATGCACACTTATCTTGGTTTCCCTGACATTATCCTGATCTCCTAAATTGATTGCTTCAGTTTCATTCAAATTAGGCTTGAGTTTTTCTTCAAAGTGTTTTAGTTCTTACTGATTTCCTCAAATGCTGCTTCTTCATCATATTCCGTTTCACCATCGCACTCTACTTCTTGGATTATTATTTCAGAATTAGATTGACTTTTAAGACTTGGCTGAAAATTCCTCATGCATGTCATGTCATTGAAACCATCATAAAAAGAATTGTACAAAATAAAAACAAAAATGAAACTTTATCAGGAATAATGGAAAACGAGAAATTGTATTTTATTGAATTTAAAATGATAGAAGGGTTTGTACATCAAAACAAGAGAAAAATAAAAATCTGGATTACAATCCTGGAATAACCCAGATAATAGAAAGGAAAACAAAGCAAACTACCAAAACTCCTTCTGGGCGGGAAGAGGTTTCCAATTGCTAAGCTTCACATTCGGTCCAACGAGCTGCACATCTGCGTTACTGGAACCTTCCCCAATTTCCACCATATTAACCTCATTAAACAGACTTTAGAACCTCTTGATCAGCTCTTCGTCAAAGTCGACCACAAGTTTCGGGACTGAAGATGTTGGACGTTTTACGGCCCCTAGCTTGACAAAAGACTTGGAGATATGTGGAACAGGCTTAGAGAGTGACCATACCTTCCATTTCAAATTTCTAGCCCTTTTCACGTCCTTTTTTGTAGGCGTGAATCCCAAACCAAATGTACCAAAACTTTCATGTGGACACACTGGATGCACAATACCTTGCATATATGCCTAGACCTTTGCCCGACAGAAAACTATTCTTCAACATTTCATTTGCTACCATGACGAACGCGGAGGGTAGCTTCGGACCTGGAATGCATTATCACTCAAAAATCTTCTCAACATACACTGTTTTAAAAGTTTGGTAGACCCAAGGCCCTTTATCATCTTCGGCTTTGATAAATGGAACAATTGTGTCATTGTAAGCAGATAAGTTCTCATCACCATGCACAACTATTTCCTACCTGTCCCATTCAAACTTTACCATTTGATGCAGAGAAGACGGGACTGCCTTAGCAACATGTATCCAGGGCCCGCCCAACAACAAGCTGTAAGAGACAGCCACATCTAGCACTTGGAACTCCATGGTGAACTCAACTGGCCCTATCAGCAATTCGAGCATTATATCACCGATAGAATCTTTCCCTCCTCCATCAAAACCTCGAACACATACACTATTCATGTGGATTCTTGCAGTGCCAATCTTCAACTTTTGCAAAGTGGACAGGGGGCAGATATTTGCACTATAGCCGTTCCAATACACTTGAAACAACAGAATCCTCGCACTTCATCGTCAGATAAAGAGCTCGGTTATGTTATGTACCTTCATAGGAAGTTCATCATCTGAGAAAGTGATCCTGTTTCTTCAAAGATCTTGCTAGCAATCTTTTCCAAGTGGTTCACCGTGATCTTATCAGGAACATGGTCCTCATTCAAAATCTTCATCAAGGCTCTGCGGCGTTCTTCCGAATGTATCGGCAAAGACAAAAGAGAGATCTGAGCTAGTGTTGTCCTTAATTGCTCTACAATAGAATAGTCTTGCACTTTCATCCTTTTTAGGAACTCCTCAGCCTCTTGTTCGGTGACCGGCTTCTTCACTAGGATTTGGATATCCTCGACTGGCTTGGATTTCCTCAATTCCTCTAGGGTAAAGCATCTCCCAGAACGAGTCAGTCCTCCGGTTTCATTGACTTTTTCCTCTACTTTTTTCCCTTTATATGTCACTATCACCCGTTTGTAATTCCACGGGACAACCTTTGTATCAACCATTGGCAACTAGGTCACTTGTTTAATAACAACAGGGGTAATAAGGCCCCTTCCACGACTATAACAGGCTTGTTTGGGATCCCTGGCACGACCACTTTCGGCTTTTCCTGACTTGCTCCAACATCATTTGGAACCCCTTTCACTTCCAACACAGGTGGCTTCACGTTGAGCGTGCTTAGCCTCTCCATCACCCCTTCAACTATCAAGGGTGTCACACTTATAGAATCTGGATCCTTAACTGGATTACTTTTACTAGCACGAATCATCATGACAAACTTAGAAGAATTTTTGGACTCCCCATCTTTATGAATATTTCAATCATATGTGTCTCTGCATGGGCTGGCAAAGGATTTTGGTTGATATTTGGCGCCTCCAGGCTCTGGACCACAATTTGATTTGTATCAATAAGCTCTTGAATTTCTCTCTTCAAATGCTAACACTTCTCTATGTCGTGCCCTGGGGCATCAGAACAATATGCGCATCTGAGGGAATAATCAAGGTTCTTTTGAGGGGTATTTGGTATCTTTGACTCAATCGGCCTCAAGACCTCCAACTGCCTCAACCTTTCAAAACAAACTAGCATAGGACTCTCCAAGCGGGGTACGAGTTTTTCCACAATTGCCTTTGTCTTCTATAATCCGGCCTTGGTCGAAAGCTTGGACCAGTAGGGTTTCGGTATGGTTGTGGGGGTGGATAAGGATTTTGTGAGGTTGGAGTATTCCATTGCGGGTAAGGAGGGGGTTGAGCATATGATTGTGCGTGGTGAACATGATATTGGGGTGGTCTGACTGAGTATTGATGGTTTTGTGGTGGGAAATAATGTTGGGGTGGATTATATGGAGCTTGAGCATAGGATTGAGGTTGGGGTCGAGGCTGAGTGGTGAGGCGATACCCTCGTTCCACGCCATGGTTCATAGACAACCATAGCGACATCATCCTTCTTCTTTTTTCCCGGCAAACTTCCTATCCCACTTTGAATTGCCTGTGTAGTTGCTTTTATGGCGAAATAGCTCATGAACTTGCTTGATATAAGTCCCTCTTCCACCATTCCTCCCATCTTTACCACATCATTGAAGGACTTACCTACGGCCGATATCAAATGGCCAAATTAATTAGGCTCTAGGGCTTGAAGAAAGTACTCGACCAGTTTATCTTCTACCATCGGAGGATTGACTCGTGCGACTTGCTTTCTCCATCTGAACCCGTATTCCATAAATCTTTCATTGGGTTTATTATCTATCTTGGTCAAGGATAGGAGATCCGGGATAATGTCTATGTTGTACTGAAAATGCCGAGCAAAGGCCTGAGCCAAATCGTCCCATGTGTACCACCTACTGGCGTCCTGGTGGGTGTACCACTCTAGAGCTGCCCCACTCAGACTGGCTGAAATATGCCATCAATAATTCTTCCTTCCCACCGGCACCTCTCATCTTACTGCAAAATCCTCTCAAATGGGCCACAGGATCTCCATGTTCATTGTACAAGTCAAACTTGGGCATCTTGAACCCAGCTGACAATTGGATGTTAGGGAACAAACTCAAGTCCTTATAAGCCACACTTACTTGGCTTCCTATCCCTTGCATGTTTCTCAAAGATTGCTCTAAACTTTTCACTTTCCTGAATATATCATCCTGCTCCACGTTCTTAGATGGTTTCTCAGTTTCAACAAGAGGTTCAAAGTGAGGGGTGCAGGAATAAGGGTCCGTGACTTTGAAAGTTGGTTCTAGAGCATAATATTAGGTTCCCGAAGCTTGGAATGCAAGTTCACTAGAAGATAGGTGGAGGATATCTCGCGGAGGGGCTACATAAATAGGAGTAGATGTCGAAGCAGGGTATGCGATTGTTTTGGCTGGTGGAGCATGGAAAGTTTGGGACGAGGTGCCGGGGTAGTGGTGGTAAGGGGTAAAGCCCGGTGCATACTGAGGGGAAAGATCAACGGTAGTAGGATCCTGGGCTTGTGACAGTGGTGGGATGAAAGCAGGATTTTCTGTGTAGTTGATGCTTCAACCTGTGGACCTCCTCTTTCAATCCAGACTCAGATTCCACCATCTCTCTCGATGGGTCAACAACACTTGTGTCCGATTCTTTTCTAGCCATGAGTGACTTGCGCTTTGACCTGGTGTTGTATGGATGACTTGCTAGAATGCCAAACAAACTAACCACCTTCCTATACTAAAGCAGCACAACAACAAACTTGTTAGTTTCAAGATGCTTAACATATCGGAAATAGCGCGTTGGGATGCCGTGCACCTAAACAGTTAAAAGTTTCTACCATGTGTTTGAACGGCTGCATGTTTCATCCCGGCCTTAACTAACCCTTTTTCCCTCTGTACCTTTTTCATTCACTTCCGCCTCCCTCTTGATTTTCTCATTTTGTTTCTGTCGCTCTTTTATTTTCTGGCACTCTCTTTTCCTCTTTTGTTTTTGCCCCTCTTTTCTTTCTTTTCTCTTTTTTTTTTAAAATTATGGCTATGATCGAATACTATGGGGATTGCCTATGTATTATGACGCCACGTGAATTAGATTATTACGTAGTTTAGGGATATAAATGCGAAATGAAAGAAAAGAATTTTTTTGGGGTTTTCAATATTTCATTAATAAAATACATATTTTTGGGTTTTTCTATTACAAGGACTCAGAAATATTTATGGCTACAAAGAAACATACAGAATCGAAACAAAAACACAAACAGACTCGAAAGGACAAAACAGACTCAAATAGAAAAAGTAAAGTACAAACTCAAAACCGAAAATCTTGAATACATAAGAGCCTCCAATACTACTCCAGGGGCCCGCGGGACATCGGTCGGTCTCGACGCGGGCATGCGTGCAATCTCTTCTTTAAGGTACTCCAAATCAGCCATCATCTGACGGACAAAGGTCATTACAGCAGCAAAGAACATGGACCTGGTCATATCTTCGCATTCATGGCACTTCATTACAACATAATCAATGATTTCTTGAATCCTCATTCTAATGACACCTTTTTCTTGGAGCAGGCATCCAATTTGCTGTGTCGGGGCCTCTAACACCTATGTGGCCGTGTGGTTTTGGTCTTGTATCTGCTACATGTCTTCTTCCAATCGGGAAATCAATGTATAGCAATTCTGTCTTTCAGTTTTGAAATCCTTTGTGTGCTGGACCATTTTATTTTCGAGATTAGTCAGATTTTCCCTTAAGATCGTGACCCCTCTATCATACTTTTGCTTTAACTACTGAGCACACTTTATTCGTTCTTCTGCATTTTTTGCCAACTTTTCCCAAGCTTTTGCCAATTCATCCTCGGCCTTTGTCAGATCAAACCCCATAATCATGAACTTTCGCTTCAGATTGCTTATGAGTCTTTCATCTTTTTCGCTTCTTACCAGGTTTTCAGCGGCTATTTTCATTTTCTGAACTTGATCTCGGAGGGCTTCATTTTCCTCATCCAACTTTTTCTTTTCCCCTTCATCCTAGACAGCCTCCAAACTACTATCAAATTTGAGATTTCTGATTTGATCCTCTAGTTTGCTTATAGTGGTCCGGTAGTTCTTCTCTTTAGCTAAGCAAACCCATTGTTCTTGCGCTCCGTCGGTGAGTTGTTGGACATGGGGATTTTTGGAGGGCTATTCTCACTCTTGATCGACTCGAACTCTCTTACCATACCATGCGGTGTTGTTGGATTCTACTTCACCCGAGGATAAATCCCTCACTTGATTCTGTGGCTCCAGAAATCTACATTGATGCCAAATCTGGCAAACCTTTTCTTTAGAGAATGCGACCTTTGCAAATAGTTCAATAACCTGTGGCCTCAGATCTTCATCATGGGGGACCGTTTGATACCTTCCCAACTGGCGTACTACCCGATGCGGAGCATATGGCTTAAAACTCCGAAGACCTATCAGTAAGAGAAATCACACTCTGGAGGACATGTAAATAACCACGTTGACCGAGAGCCAACTGAAAGTCCACTCAATACGGTTGTCACGACCCGGTATTCCCACCCTCGGGACCGTGATGGCGCCAAACATCACACTTTCTAGGCAAACCAATGTTAGAGTGTTATTAACCATTTTCCTTTACATTTCAATGATTACGAGTAAACAAACTTAAACAAGTAGAAATAATTGCGGAAGTTTGTAAAGAGTCTCATTGTATGTATAATATTACCGATATTATAACTATCACTACAAGAATTCGGTGTTAAAACTCATGAACATACTAGGATTTTCTACAAACATCAGTCTGAAAGAAATTACGACTATTTTGAAGGGAAAGAAAACAGTAATGTAGAAATGTAGAAGGGGATGCGAGGGCCTGCGGGCGCCAGCAGGATTACCTTGGGTCTCCAAACTGTGAACCTGCATCCAATCTCTCAATCAGCCACTACCTGCTCCGAAATCTACACAAAAAGTGCAGAGTGCAGTATCAGTACAACCGACCCCATGTACTGGTAAATGGTGAGCCTAACCTCGACGAGGTAGTGACGAGGCTACGACCGGGAAATCACAATATAACCTGTATATAGCATGTAATAAAGCGAAAAGAAGTACAAAACAAAATGAAATAGTAACTTTAAAGAAATGAATATGGAACCCAAATATCTTATCAGTACCCAACTATAACTAATCCTTAAGTGAGATACAAAACTACATAATAACTTACACATTAGAGGAAAAATACATAATCACATAAACTGATGCGGTGCGCATCCCGATCTCACCATATAATCAATATCAATATGAATATTCACCCTTATTACTCCATATCAATCCACCCTTATTCCTCCTATTGCAGCGTGCAATCCAATCCCACCGTACAATAACAATTAACCCTTATTACTCTTCAATATATCACCCTTATTCCTCCTGGTGTGGCGCATAACCCAATCCCACAGTATAATAACATTTCATCCTTATTCCTTATGTATCACCCTTATTCCTCCTGTTGCGGCGTGCAACCCGATCCCACCATATCAGTACCAATCACACAATAAGAACAGAAATTTCACAATTTGTCTCAAAGCTCCCCACACTATTTAAACATCAACTAAAGCAAACGAAAAGCGGCACAATTATGAAACGTCACTCAAATTATACTACTCAACGAAACCAATCCAAAGTATACTAATAAACACTGATAACCAGCTTAACCCAATATTATGAAACAAAGAAACTACATGATATTCAATACTCTTAACAACGAAAACAATATCAGATAAGTAGTAACTAATCATGGAAATATCAATAAATCATGTAGCAGTTAAGGCAGGGAACAATACATTAAGAACGGGAAGGGAACAGTCAAAGCAAATAAATTGGCGGTGCATAGGTACTCGTCACCTCACCTATACTCCACTCACATGGATTTTCACATAGAAATTAAGTCGGGGATCCCTAATCCCTCGAGTCAAAGTTAGACACAACACATACCTCAATCCAATGGCCAACTCAAAGCTCAATTACCACTTTTCCTCTAGTTTCCACCTCCGAACCACTTGTATCTAGTCATAATTTACTAAATAACATCAATTATCGCTAAAGAAATCAATTCGAATACATAATTATAAGTTTCACAACATTTCCCCAAAAAAGTCAAAAATCGACCCCGGGCCCGCTTGGTCAAAACTCGAGGTTCAGACCAAAACCCATTCACCCCGAGCCCGATAATGTAATTAGTTTCAAAATTCGACCTCAAATCAAGGTCTAAATTCCAATTATACAAAAATCCCTAATTCTAACCCAATTTTCACCATGAAAGCCCTAGATTTTTGGTTGAATTCTTGTAAATTGAAGTGAAAGATTGAAAGAAATGATTTAGGAATCACTTACCCATCATTTGGGGAAGTAATGGCCTTTGAAGAATCGTCTAGAGGGTTTCTTGTGTTTGTAAGTTTTGAAAAGTGAGAGAAATCCCGTCTAGTCAAGACTTATCAGCTGCAGATGTCGTGTTTGCGACCTGAGCTTCGCATTTGCGAAGCTCGCAAATGCAAGAAAAACATCGCAATTGGGAACCCCTCGCATTCCTGCAGCCTTCACAAATGCGAAGTTCCAGTCGCAAATGCGAACTTGGACTTTCGCAAATGCGGACCTATTCTTCGCATATGCAAAACTACCCGGTCCCTACCATGCTCGCAAATGCGAACTTTCTTTGCAAATTCGAGGCTCGCATGTGCGAAGTCTGTAGAACTGAAGCATACCGACAAATTTTCTTAAGTCCAAATCACTCCGTAGCCAAACCAAAACTCACCCGAGCCCTTGGGGCTCCAAATCAAACATGCACACAAGTCTTAAAACAACATACGAACATGCTCGTGCAATCAAATCGCCAAAATAACATCTAAAACTACGGATTTAGCACCAAAACACATGAAATTCCTAAGAACACTTTGAAATTCCTATTCTCACAACTGGACGTCCGAATCACGTCAAATCAGTTTCATTTCTCTCTAAATTTCACAGATAAGGTATAAATATTATTTGGACCTGTACCGGGCTCCGGAACCAAAGCACGGGCCCCATACCAACAAGATCAAACATTAACCAAATTCTTAAAACCATTTGATTTTCAGTCGTACAATTTTTATCAAAAATTCATTTCTCGGGCTAGGAACCTCAGAATTCGATTCCGGGCATACGCTCAAGTCCCATATTTCGATACGGACCTAGCGGGCATGTCATAACACGAGTCCGGATCCATTTACTCAAAACGTTGACCGAAGTCAGCTAAATTAACTTTTAAAGGCAAAAATTATTATTTTTCTCAAATTTCCACATAAAAGCTTTTCGGAAACGCGCCCGACTGCGCACGCAAATTGAAGAGAAACAAAATGAGGTATTAAAGGCCTCGGAACATGAAATCGAGTTCTAAAACATAAGATGACCTTTTGGGTCATCACATTCTCCATCTCTAAAATAATCATTTGTCCTCGAACGGACATAGAAATGTACCTGAGCTGGGAAAAAGGTGGGGATATCTACTCCGCATATCAGACTCAGACTCCTAGGTAGCTGACTCAACATGCTAACCTCTCCACTGCACTCGATTCGAAGGATAACTCTTCGATCTCAACTGGAGAACCTGCCAGTCTAGAATAGCTACCAACTCCTCCTCGTAGGTCTAATCCTTGTCCAACTGGACAGTGCTGAAATATAACACGTGGGATGGATCGTCGTAATACTTCCGAAGCATGGACACATGAAATACTGGATGCACCACTGACAAGTTTGTAGGCCACTTCTCCCACTCGATCAAGAATCTCAAAAGGCCCGAAGAACCTAAGGCTTAACTTGTCCTTCTTCCTAAACCTCATTACACCCTTCATGGTGGATACGTGAAGCAACACTCTCTCTCCGACCATGAATTCCATATCACGAACCTTACGGTCGGCATAACTCTTCTTCCTAGACTGAGCTGTACGACGTCTATCCTGAATGATCTTAACCTTATCCAAGGCATCCTGTACTAAATCTGTACCCAATAACCGAGCCTCCCCCGGCTCAAACCACCCAGTCGGCGATGAACATCGTCTACCATATAATGCCTCATAGGGAGCCATCTGGATGCTCGACTGATAACTGTTGTTGTAGGAAAACTCGGCTAACGGCAAGAACTGATCCCAAGAACCTCCAAAGTAAATGACACAAGTGTGGAGCATATCCTTCAAGATCTGAATAGTACGCTCAGAATGTCCGTCCGTCTGAGGATGAAATGTTGTGCTCAACTCGAACCGCATACCTAACTCACGCTGTACTGCCCTCCAGATAAACGAGGTAAACTGCGTACCTCGATCAGAAATGATAAACACAGGCACACCATGAATACGAACGATCTCACGTCTATAAATCTCTGCCAACCGCTCTGAAGAATAGAAAACTGCCACAAGAATGAAATGCGTTGACTTGGTCAGTCTATCCACAATAACCCAAACTACATCGAACTTTCTCTAAGTCCGTGGGATTCCAATAACGAAATCCATAGTGATACGCTCCCACTTCCACTCAGGAATATCTATCTTCTGAAGCAGACCACCAGGTCTCTGATGCTCGTACTTTAATTGCTGATAATTTAGACACCGAGCTACATATGCAATAATATCCTTTTTTATTCTCCTCAACAAATCATGCTGCCGCAAGTCCTGATACATCATGGCGGCACCCGAATGAGTAGAATACCGAGAACTGTGGGCCTCCTCTAGAATCAACTCACGAAGTCCATCCACATTAGGCACACAAACCACGACCCTGCGTCCTCAAAACTCTATCATCTCCAATCGTAACCTGCTTGGCATCACCGTGCCGCACTGTGTCCCTAAGGAAAAATAAATGAGGGTCATCATACTGCCACTCCCTGATACTCTCAAACTAGGAAGACCGAGCAACTGTACAAGCTAGAAAACGACTAGGCTCAGAAACATCCAACCTCACGAACTGATTGGACAAAGACTGAACATCTAATGCAACGGTCTCTCACCAACCAGAATATATGCAAGGCTACCCATACTAGAAGACTTCCTACTCAAAGCATCAGCCACCACATTGGCCTTCCCCGGATGATACATGATGGTGATATCATAGTCTTTCAATAGCTCCAACCACCTTCTCTTCCTCAAATTGAGCTCCTTTTGCTTGAACAAATACTGCAAACTCTTATGATCCGTGAATACCTCACACGACACGCCATATAGATAGTGCCTCCAAATCTTCAGCGCGTGAACAATGGCTGCCAGCTCCAAGTCATGAACATGATAATTCTTCTCATGAACCTTTAGATGCCGTGAAACATATGCTATAACCTTTCCACCCTGCATCAATACCGCACCAAGTCCAATACGAGATGCGTCACAATATAGTGTATAGGTCCCTAAACCTGTGGGCAACACCACCACCGGCGTCGTAGTCAAAACTGTCTTGAGTTGCTGAAAGCTCACTTCACACTCATCTGACCATTTGAATGAGGATCCCTTCTAAGTCAACCTGGTCATCGGGGCTACTATAGATGAGAACCCCTCCACAAATTGACGGTAATAACCCACCAATCCCAAGAAACTCCGGATCTTTGTAGCTGATGTGGGTCTAGGCCAGTCCTTGGCCGCCTTAATCTTCTTAGGATCCACCTGAATACCCTTTGCTGATACAACGTGATCCAAGAAAGCAACTGAACCCAACCATAAGTTGCATTTGGAAAACTTACCATATAACTGGAAGTCTCTCAGAGTCTAAAGAACAGTCCGAAGATGCTGCTCATGCTCCTCTCAACTGCGGGAGTAGATCAAGATATCAACAATAAAAACAATCACAAAGGAATCCAGATAGGGCTTGAACACCCGGTTCATCAAATCCATAAATGCTGCTGGGGCATTTGTCAGCCCAAATGACATCACTCAAAACTCATAATGCCTAGACCGAGTCTGAAAAGCTATCTTAGGAACATCGGATGCCCTAATCCTCAACTGATGGTAGCCATACCTCAAATCAATCTTTGGAAACACCTTGGCACCCTGAAGCTGATCAAATAAGTCATCAATCATCGGTAATAGATACTTGTTCTTGATGGTGACTTTGTTCAATTGCGGATAGTCTATGCACATCCGCATCGATCCATCCTTCTTCTTTACAAACAACGCTGGTGCACCCCAAGGCGAGACAATGGGTCTAATAAAGCCCTTATCAAGCAAATCTTGCAACTTCTCCTTTAATTCTTTCAACTCCGCGGGGCCATAAGGTATGGCGGAATAAAAATGGGCTGAGTGCCCGGAGCCAAATCATGCAAAAGTAAATATCCCTATCCAGTGGAATCCCCGGAAGGTCTGCAGGAAATACCTCTGGAAACTCCCAAACAACTGGTATAGAATCCATGGAAGGAACCTCCACACTAGAATCACGAACATAGGCCAAATAAGCCAAACAACCCTTCCCGACCATACGCCGAGCCTTCACATAAGAGATAACATTGCGGGTAGAATGACCAAGAGTTCCTCTCCACTCTAATCGAGGCAACCCCTGCAAGGCTAAGGTCACTATCTTGGCATGACACTCCAATACAACATGATAAGGTGACAACCAATCCATCCCCAAAATGACATCAAAATCAACCATATCGAGAAGTAGGAGATCTACACTAGTCTCAAGACCCCCAATAATAACTACACACGAGTGATAGACACGATCTACAATAATAAAATCCCCCACCGGCATGGACACATACACGGGAGCACTCAAAGAATCCAGAGGCACAACCAAATATGAAGCAAAGTAAGATGACACATAGGAGTATGTAGACCTTGGATCAAATAGAACTGAAGCATCTCTACTACAAACTGAACTAGTACATGTGATAACAACATCGGATGACTCAGCCTCAGGTCTGGCCAGAATAGCATAACATCGGGGTTGCGGCCCACCACCCTGAATCATATCTCTAGGACAGCCTCCTACTGGCTGGCCTCCACCTCTACGGCCTGGCCTCCACTTCTAACGGCTTGAACTCCACCTCTAGTGGCCTTGCCTCTACCTCTAGCTCCCTAACCCCTATCTCTAGCTGGTTGAGTGAGCGGTGCCGGGATCATGGCACGAGAACCCTGCCGCTGTGACGGAACGCCCCCTAATCTCGGACAGTTCCTCCAGATATGCCCATACTCACCACACTCGAAACATCCATCCTAATACTGCGACTATGGAAATTGAGACTGACCCTGAAGAGCCGTCTGACCGCGATAATAACTTTGAAGAGGAGGTGCTCTAATAGGAGCTGGTGGTGCACTATAAGCTAGCTGCCCTGAAGGAGGTACATAATTAACACGACTCCTTAAAGCTCCATGGGATGTCTGAAGTGCTGAATGAAATGACCTGGGAGGATGGACCCTACCAAAAGTACCTCAACCTCCAGATGAGGCCCCACTGAATCCACCGGAGTGACGCGGCCTCTTGTCAAACCTCTAACCACTCCCCTGAGATAGAACCATCTCAACTCGTCTTGCCATATTGGCTGCATCCTGGAAAGAAATATCACTCCCTATATCCTTAGCCATCTTCAATATGATAGGCTGACTAAGTCCCTCAATAAACCAACTCACCCTCTCTCTCTCTCTCGGTAGAAAGTATAAGAAGAGCATGACGGGCCAAATCAATAAAGCGGGTCCCGTACTGAGTGACGGAAATATTGCCCTGCTGAAGATGCTCGAACTGCCTGTGATAGTCCTCTCTCAGTGTAACAGGAAAGAACTTCTCGAGAAATAGTTTAGAGAATTGGTCCCAAGTCAAAGAAGGCGACCTAGCTGGTCTAGTCAACACAAAATCATTCCACAATCTCTTGGCGGAACCTGATAGATGAAAGACGGAAAAGTCGACCCCATTAGTCTCCACTATCCCCATGTTCCGTATCACCTCATGACAACTGTCCAGATAGTCTTGGGGATCCTCTGAAGATGTACCACCATAGTGATGTGGGAAAATCTTGGTAAACCTATCCAATCTCCACAAAGCCTCAGAGGACATAGCTGACCCATCACCGGCCTATACTGCAACACCCAGCGGAACTACCCCAACGGGCTAAGATGATGGAGTATGAAACTGAGGATCCATCTTCTCTGAAGTGTGGGTAGCGGGAGTCTGTGCTCCTCCCCCAGCCCGAGAGATGGCTGGTTCTACAGGGAAAATGTCGTCCTGAGCAATACTCTCCATAAGGCCCACTAGAAAGACCAAAGCATCCTGAAGTACTGGGGTAGCGATGAACCCCTTTGGAACCTGAGGTGGACCTGCTGGAACGGTCTAGGTTGGAGCCTCATCATCAAACTCTACATGAGGTTATACCACTGGTGGTGCTGCTCGAGCTTAGGCTGAGCCCTTCCCCTGCCTTGGCCTCTAGCACGGCCTTGACCTCATCCTCTGCCCCTCGTAGGAGCTGCCACTAGGGACTCTGGCTACTACTAAACTGATGAAGCGGTACGTGTCCTCTCCATCTGCTAAAGAACAAGAGTAGAGCATTCAATTAGCATCGAGATATCAAATCGCACGACAGAGATGAATAAAAGTGAATTTGTTCCTAAATTCTGTAGCCTTTAGGGGATAAGCACGGACGTCTCGGTACCGATCCTTCAGACTCTACTAAGATTGTTCGTGAATTGTGAGACCTAGGCAACTTAGTGCTCTAATACAAACTTGTTACGACCCAGAAGTCCCACCCTCGGGACCGTTATGGCGCCTAACATCACACTTGCTAGGCAAGCCAACATTAGAGTGTTATTAACCAATTTCCTTTACATTTCAATGATTACGAGTAAACAAACTTAAGCAAGTAGAAATAATTGTGAAAGCAAGTAAAGAGTCTCATTGTATATATACTATTATCGATATTATAGCTATCATTACCCAGAATCCAGTGTCACAACTCACGAACATACTAGGATTTTCTACAAACAACAGTCTGAAAGAAATCACAACTGTTTTGAAAGGAAAGCAGTAATGTAGAAATGTAGAAGGGGACACCAGGGCCTGCGGACTACCTTGGGTCTCCAAACTGTGAACCTGCAACCAATCTCTCAATTAGCCACTACCTGCTCCAAAATCTGCACAAAAAATGCAGAGTGCAGTATCAGTACAACTGACCCCATATACTAGTAAGTGTCGAGCCTAACCTCGACGAGGTAGTGACGAGGCTACGACCGATCAATCACTATATAACCTGTATACAACATGTAATAAAGCGAAAAGAAGTACGGAACAAAATGAAACAATAACTTGCAAGAAATGAATACGGAACTCAAGTATCTTATCAGTGCCCAGCAATAACTAATCCTTAAGTGAGATACAAAACTACATAATAACTTACACAGTAGAGGAAAAGTACATGATCACATAAACTGATGTGGCGCGCATCCCCATCCCACCATATAATCAATATCAATATGAATAATCACCATTATTACTCAATAGCAATCCTCCCTTATTCCTCCTGTTGCGGCGTGCAACCCGATCCCACCGTATAATAACAATTCACCTTTATTACTCCTCAATATATCACCCTTATTCCTCCTGTTGCGGCGCGCAACCCGATCCCACCATATAATAACATTTCACCCTTATTCCTCCTCAATATATCACCCTTATTCCTCATGTTGTGGCGTGCAACCCGATCTCACCATATTAGTACCAATCACACAATAAGAATATAAATTTCACAATTTGGCTCAAATCTCCCCACAATATTTAAACCTCAACTAAAGCAAACAGAAAGCGGTACAATTATGAAACATCACTTAAATTATACTACTTTGCGAAACCAATCCAAAGTATACTAATAAACACTGATAACCAACTTAACCCAATAATATGAAACAATGAAACTATGTGATATCCAATACTTTTAACAATGAAAACAATATCCGATAGGTAGCAACTCATCATGGAATATCAATAAAGCATGTAGCAGTTAAGGCAGGGAAAAATACATTAAGAACGGGAGGGGAACAGTCAAAACAGATAAATTGGCGGTGCTTACGTACTTGTCACCTTACCTATACGCCACTCACATGGATTTTCACATAGAAATTAAGTCGGGGATCCCTAATCCATCGAGTCAAAGTTAGACACAACACATACCTCAATCCAACGGCTAACTCAAAGCTCAATTACCGCTTTTCCTCTAGTTTCCACCTATGAACCACTCGTATCTAGTCATAATTAACTTAATAACATCAATTATCGCTAAATAAATCAATTCGAATACATAATTATAAGTTTCCCAACATTTCCCCAAAAAGTCAAAAATCGACCCCGGGCTCGCTTAGTCAAAACTCGAGGTTCGGACAAAAACCCATTCACCCATTCACCTCCAAGCCCGAATATGTAATTAGTTTCAAAATCCGACCTCAAATCGAGGTCTAAATTCCAATTATACAAAAATCCCTAATTCTAACACAATTTTCACCAAGAAAGCCCTAGATTTCTGGTTGAATTCTTGTAAAATGAAGTGAAAGATTGAAAGAAATGATTTAGGAATCACTTACCTATGATTTGGGGAAGAAATGTCCTTTGAAGAATCGCCTGGAGGGTTTCTTGTGTTTGAAAGTTTTGAAAAATGAAAGAAACCCCGTCTAAGTCAAGACTTATCAACTGCAGATGTCGCGTTTGCGAACCGAATGCGAAGCTCGCAAATGCGAGAAAAGCATCGCAATTGCGAACCCCTTGCATTCCTGTAACCTTCGCAAATGCGAAGTTCCAGTTGCAAATGCGA
This sequence comes from Nicotiana knightiana, assembly GCA_005239525.1. Lineage (NCBI taxonomy): Eukaryota > Viridiplantae > Streptophyta > Magnoliopsida > Solanales > Solanaceae > Nicotiana > Nicotiana knightiana. Next base: position 41,636 of record ML381479.1, read on the forward strand.
ACTTGGACTTCCACAAATGCGGACCTATTCTTCGCAAATGCGAATCTACTCGGTCCCCTCCCATGCTCTCAAATTCGAACTTTATTCGCAAATGCGAGGCTCGCATTTGCGAGCCAGCCCTCGCAATTGTGAAGTGTGCTGACCTGAAGCATACCAGAAAATTTTCCTAAGTCCAAATCACTCTGTAGCCTATCAAAAACTCACCCGAGCCCTCGGGTGTGATGACCTAAAGGGTCATCTTATGAATTAAGACTCCATTCCAGGCTCATTAGCCTTAAAAAGATTTAATTTTATTTACCTCGATTTTGCGCGCATAGTATGGGCGTGAAACCGGAAAGCTTTTATGTGAAAATATGAGAATAATAATTTTTAGAGTTAAAATTTGATTTTAGTTGGCTTTGGTCAACATTTTTAGTAACGACCGGATCCATGTTCGGACAGTCCTGGGAGGTCCGCAGTAAAATATGGGACTTCGGCGTATGCCCGAAATTGAATTCCGAGGTCTCTAGCCTTAGAAATCAATTTTTGAAGAAAATTGTTGTGCTGAATTTTTAATGAAATAAAGAAATGAATTAATATTTGAAATCATTTGTATCGGGACCGTATTTTGGTTCCGGAGGCGATACAGGTTTATTATAATGTTTAAGTACTATTTGTGAAATTTGGTGGAAATCGGAGTTCATTTGACGTGATTCGGGCGTCCGGTTGAGAAGTAGTGAAAGTGAAGTGTTCTTGAGAAAAATTATGAGTTTTGAGGTTAGATTCATAATTTTAGATATTTTCTTTGTGATTTGATCTCACGATCAAGTCCGCATGATGTTTTTAGACTTGCGTGCATATTTAGTTTAGAGCCCCGAGAGCTCGGGTGAGTTTCGGGTAGGCTTTGGAATGTTTTGAACTTATAAAAATCGGATGTAAGTTTGTTTCTAGTGCACTTATGCATTCTTCAACGCGATCGTGAGGCTTCACACGGGATCGCGAAACTTCACACGCGATCGCGTAGAGTAAATTTGTTGGGGGTCATTTTTTTCTACGCGAATGCATAACCTGGGCCGCGAACGTGGAGCACTGTGGGGATTACCCTTCGCGAACGCGACCGGGCTATCACGAACGTGGAGAGTAATGGGCCTTGGGGAAGGGGATCACACTTCTTCTATGCGAACGCGTCCATTGGGCCGCGACCGCGATGGCCATCTGGAGTAAAGCTCCATGAACGCGTCCTCAACACTGCGAACGCGAAGGCCATTGGGCCTGACTCTCCGCGAATGCGATGAAGGCCTGTCAGGCGATTTACTAACAGATTCTAAAACGGGCAAAACCTATTTTCATCATATTCTCGAACTAAAAAGACATAGAGGCAATTTTCAACCCACGAGTTCATCCCCAAAGTGTTGGTAAACGATTCTAAGCTATTCTCTTTCGATTACCCAATATTTTTCATGATTTTTCAATCAAAAATCAAGGGTTCATGGTAGAAATTGGGGGTTTGGGTAGAATTAGAGAATTTTGTAAAAATTGAATTTTGACCTCGATTGGGGTCGGATTTTGAAACCAATTGCATATTCGGGCTCGGGGGGTGAATGGGTAAACGGAATTTGGTCTGAACCCCGAGTTTGAACCAAGCGGGCCTGGGGTTGATTTTTAACTTTTTTTGAGAAAACTTAGGAAAACATAATATTGCATTAAAGTTAGTTCCTTTAGCTCTAATTAATGATATTTAACTAATTATGATTAGATACGAGTGTGTTGGAGGTGAATTTGAAAGGAAAAGTTGTAATTGAGCAGTGAGTGGCCTGCGGAATTGAGGTAAGTGTTGTGTCTAACCTTAGCTTGAGGGAATAGGTATTGTGTGACTACTTGCTACTTGTTTTGTTGCTAAATACAATGTATAAGTGAGGTGACGAGTACATGTATGTTTTGGTCAGGTCATAACATGCGAGTGAAATTTAATTCTGGTTATTTTGGTTGATTTTAAAGCCGATCATCTACGATTATTGTTGTTATTGAAATGTTGGAAGATTAGTATCTGGTTCCACCGAGATGGATAAGGGTTGTGAATATTGAGTTGATATTGAAACATTAAATGGTGATAAAAACTATAATGAACTACTGAATTCTTGTGAACTTCCTCTTTATATGTTATTGATGATTCAGTGATTGGTGAGGAAGAGTGTAAAGCACGAAGGGTGATGCCGTGCATAATTTATTTAAATTGTGAGGAAGAGTGTAAATCACGAAGGGTGATGCCGTGTATAATTTATATATATTGTGAGGTTGAGAGTAAAAGCAAGAAGGGTGANCCGGCCAGAGCTAAGTTTAAGTAGTAGCTGATACTATTTGCAGGGAAACACGAGATAGATCTGCTGGCGTCCGCAGATTCCTGGATTCTTCTATACATTATTTAGACTACTGTTTTATTTGATTCAAAACAGTTATACATTATTTCTTGAGCCAATTACTTGTAGTATTCTTTAGTAGTTTGTGAATTGTGACTCTAAACCCTGGGTAGCTAGATATTATAATTAGCTTCGAGTTCCATTTTATCATTTCTCACATTATCCGGTATTCGTTTATTTGATAATTTTAGACCTAGTTTTATATTTTAGTTGTTTTAAATATTGAATCCTCTAACATTGGCTTGCCTAGCAAGTGTGGTGTTAGGCGCCATCACGGTCCCGAGGGTTGGGAATTTGGGTCGAGACATCGGGGCTCCAAACCAAACATGCACATAAGTCTTAAAACATCATACTAACTTGCTTGGGCGGTAAAATCACACAAATAACATATAGAACTACGGACTTAGCACCAAAACACATGAAATTCCTAAGAACACTTTGAAACTCCTCTTTTCACAACCGGACGTCCGAATCACGTCGAATCAGTTTCTTTTCTCACCAAATTTCACAGATAAGGTATAAATATTATTTTGGACCTGTACCGGACTCCGGAACCAAAATACTGGCCCCATACCAACAAGATCAAACATTAACCAAATTCTTAAAACCATTTGATTTTCAGTCATACAATATTCATCAAAAATTCATTTCTCAGGCTAGGGACCTCGGAATTCGATTCCGGGCATACGCCTAGGTCCCATATTTTGATACGGACCCACCGGACTGTCATAACACGAGTCCGGGTCTGTTTACTCAAAACATTGAACGAAGTCAACTAAATTAACTTTTAAAGGCAAAAATTATTATTTTTCTCAAATTTCCACATAAAAGCTTTCCGAAAACGCGCCTGGACTGCACATGCAAATCGAGGAGAAAAAAGTTTTGAAGGCCTCGGAACACGGAATCGAGTTCTAAAACATAAGATGACCTTTTGGGTCATCATAACGGTTTGCGATCAAAGAACCCAAATACGCAAACCATGCCTCAGTACCCTCTGGAAACTCATAACTGTTTACTCAGTTTCCATATTCTTAAATGCAATTGAGTCCGGTCAAACCGTAGTTCATGTACCTTAGCCGATGACAGAGATGTTCGACCAACCACATTTGAAAAATCAAGTTGCAACCCTCAAAGAACTTTTTCCCAGCTCGAAAGGCAGTTAAAGCTCGATAGATTTATGCGAGAATCATCAGTATAGGAGTACTATTGGCCTTTTTGACCATAAAGTTGGCCATTCCTGCAAGTCCTAGTTCTATATGTCGGTCACTCCTTGGGCATATCAGAGTGCCTAATAATGTAACTACGAAGGCTAAACCTTTGCGTGCTTCCCATTTATTTTTATTTCCTTGATGACTCAAACCAGTATCTGAAGCCTCAAATCCGTGGGGGTCCCCATACCGGCTGTATAAGAAGTGGAATGTGCATAATCCTCCATCTAAATTTTTATCTTTAGCCTGCCAGCTAATGCTCAGGAGGTCCAAAAGCTTATGAGTGGTTACCATTTTTGGTGCTACTGGATATCGGTGCCTGAGATTCCCGTCAAGTCCAGCGTAACCTGCCATCTCCTCTAGCGTAGGGGTCAATTCAAAATTAGAGAAGTGGAAAACATTGTTTGCTGATTCCCAAAACGGTATCAAAGCTTCAATTATATCAACCCTGGGTTTAATCTTCAGAAGGCCGGTGAGCCCACCTAAAACCTTAGTCACAGAACACTGGCTGACCTCCCCAGGTTGTTCCACCACATGTGGAGTCTCAGTGGAATCTCATCTACGACTCGAAAAGGTAGGTTCTCAATGGTTCTCATTATGCACATTTTTAAATTAGAGTGACTGGTTGAAACATGTGAATTTTGTTTGAATACAGACTAGAAAAGATTATTTTGCAAAATTCAATTTAAAACAAATCACAACTACTTCTGCAAATACGACCCTTCACACTACAATAAAATCAGAATTAGCTACAAACGCTATCGCTAATCTGTCGCTAAAATGCTTGTAGCTAGTAGAATTTTTTGATAATTCGTTGCTAATCCGTCGTTAAATGAGATTAGCGACAGATTTTTCTATTTAGCTACATAATTTATCCGTCGCCAAAACCTGATGTTTTAGTAATGTCAGCACTTCAGAAGGGAAGACTTTAGGGTTGTGTTTGCTAAGTGGCCAAAACCTAGACAAAGGACCATACGTGGCTATTCTTGCAAAAATGGCCTTTTGGCATCCTGTCATGACATTTTTCGCTATTTGAACAAAACGGAAACACCTAACTTTATTTATGACAAAATGATGACATTTTCATATTTTTGGTTAATTTTGCAAAAGCGAGGCTGGACCCAATGAAGGTTGCCTACGTATCCCACATCCGGTGGGAATCAAACCTGCATAGTTCAGTAAGTTCTGACGCAACAGGAAAATATAACTTATTTTGAAATGACTTTCCTTTTTTTCTAAAAAAAATTTCGATAGAGTTCGGGATATTTTGAATACCGGGGTTTTCAGAACCGGGTGATTTTCTCTCCTTCCTCACTCTTGGTTTTTCTTGATTTTCTTTTCCTATTCTAGAAGCTGGTCAACATGCAAGCCGAAACAAATAAATGCACAAGTAACACGTAAAATGCATCAGGATGGTCCTTTAAATTGGGTGCACCTGTCCAAGACGGACCAAACCCCTATGTTGAGTCTTCAAAGTCAAATGCACGTGAGGCAAACAAACGCACTACTAGGGATCCGACATGAGGCTACGTTATTCTAAGTTTAAATCCTGGGGTGTATTTTTCTAGACCTGGCTTACCCGAGCAGACAACTCGAGCCGGGGGGGGGNAATGATATTTAACTAATTATGATTAGATACGAGTGTGTTGGAGGTGAATTTGAAAGGAAAAGTTGTAATTGAGCAGTGAGTGGCCTGCGGAATTGAGGTAAGTGTTGTGTCTAACCTTAGCTTGAGGGAATAGGTATTGTGTGACTACTTGCTACTTGTTTTGTTGCTAAATACAATGTATAAGTGAGGTGACGAGTACATGTATGTTTTGGTCAGGTCATAACATGCGAGTGAAATTTAATTCTGGTTATTTTGGTTGATTTTAAAGCCGATCATCTACGATTATTGTTGTTATTGAAATGTTGGAAGATTAGTATCTGGTTCCACCGAGATGGATAAGGGTTGTGAATATTGAGTTGATATTGAAACATTAAATGGTGATAAAAACTATAATGAACTACTGAATTCTTGTGAACTTCCTCTTTATATGTTATTGATGATTCAGTGATTGGTGAGGAAGAGTGTAAAGCACGAAGGGTGATGCCGTGCATAATTTATTTAAATTGTGNCCCTAGAAGATTTAGAAGACTCAGAGAAAGGAAGGGTTTTGTAACAGCTTTACATACAGTTCAAACAATATCAAAGCGGTAAATAGCGACATTTAACACATTAAGATCAAACACATAAAAATCAAATAATAAACAAAATTCAACTATAACAATTATTCTAAGCTCGAATTCTGAACCCTGAACCAGAGATTCTGGGTTCTTATCCCTAGCAGAATCGCCAGAGCTGTCACACCGCCTTTTTCCTGAAGGGATGGGGGAGTTTTTCAATTAAAGTGAGGTTGTCGAAATGGGATTATAATTTAATCAGAGTCGCCACTTCGGATAATTATTAGGGTGTATCAAGTCACCGATTTATTTTATATCCCAAATCGAGGAAGTTGACTCTTATTTATGGTCCGCGAACACAGAAGACTAGGTAAAGAATTCTGTTAACCCGAGAAAAGGTGTGAGGTACTCCCGAGTTTCATGGTTTTAGTACGGTCACTCAATTGTTAATAATTGGCCTAATTATCTGATTTAATACATATTTTAAAATTATTGTGCATTTTTTACTTTCTAGCCACTTTTAATTATTTAAGGAGTTTATTCGAATAAATCGCGATATCGCGCACTTATTGTTTTTGGACACATTGCGAATCACGTCATATGAAATGCACCCGCGACCTGCAACATGTTAATTTTATTATTATTGTAAGTTATGGAGAGTCACGTGAAATGCACACTCAATTCTATTTTACGGGAACTGTACTCATAGCAAACTTTGATATTTATGAATTATTTCCCTAAACTACTTTGAAATTTGTTGTGAGGTCATTAATTATGGGATGCAATATTGGGAAGGGAATTTTTAGTACTGGGATTGTTTATTGGCGGATCATTGACGTCTAAAGAAGACAAACACCCCATAAGTAATAATTGATTGACGCAAACATAGATTTTTCAAGATTAACATAGTGGGCGAAGACTTGAACGCAAAAGGGCATATATGCTATTATTAAAGCACGTGGGCTGAATTAATGCAATTACGGCCAATCTACACAGTGAAAAATTTAGAGCCTAATTGATGATGACCCAAGACTAAAATCATAACCCAATTTTAATCATTCCAAATACCCTTATCCAGCCCTGCAACCCATTAACCTTAAATCATAACAAGGTCCAAATCTTCGTACATTTTTATACTGATGTCCCAATACTAAACTTCAAAGGAACAGCAAAATAAAACGAACCTTTAATGAAATAACAATACTGTCATAGCTCAAAAACTAACTCTATCGTGATGGCGCCTATTATGGAGGCAAATCGACACATTACCAAAACAAACAATATTTTCATTTTGAAGCTAATTTCAAAGCTATTAATACAAAGCCTTCATAAGGAGTTCAAATCAAAACAAAAGTGCGGAAGGAAGCCCGACATCGGGATGTCACTAGTCATGAGCATCTACTACAATCGTCTGACATTATCAAGACTAACACAGTTTGAAAATAACTGAATACAACTAAGGGAAGATAAAGAGGGAGGAAAGTAGGGTTGCGATCGCCAGGCTACCTTGCTAACTCCAATGGATCTGCAACTGAACAATCAACACTCGCTACCGTGTCCAGATACACATGGATTTGCACACAAGGTGCAGGGAGTAACGTGAGTACGCCGACTCAGAAAGTAACAAAAGTAAATAAAGGCTGAGAAGTAGTGAAGAGCAACAATGCATGTAAGGTTCATATCACAATAACTCAGTAAAGTACATTATGACTTTAAACCCATAGTTTGAATCAAATCATCCTGTTTAAATTCAGTTCCAATAAAATCAATTTGAAAACATCTTTCAACAGTTTTAGAACAAGGTGAAATGCTCAAGTAAGAAAAATGGTGAAATCATAAACAGCCCCTCGGGAAAACATCACTCGTATACAGCCCCTCGGGCAAACATCACTCGTATACAGCCCCTCGGGAAAACATCACTCATATACAACCCCTCGGGCAAACCTCAACATCACTCATGCCTCTCAGTCACTCAGCACTCAACACTCGGCACTCGTACTCGCACTCAGTAGGTACCTGCGCTCACTGGGGGTATGCAGACTCCGGAGGGGATCCTTCAGCCCAAGCGTTATAACAAGCCAATCATGGCATAAATCAATCAGGCCCTCAGCCTCACTCAGCCATGAATCAGTAAAACATGATGCGGCGTGCAACCCGATCCCATAAATATCCTCACAATCAGGCCCTCGGCCTCACTCAATCATAAATCAGTATAACATGTTGCGGCGTGCAGCCCCGTCCCATAAATATCCTCACAATCAGTCCCTCGGCCTCATTCAGTCATAAACCTCTCAAGCCACTCGGGCTCTCAGTAAAAACAGGGTACTCAGCCCAAAACAACATTTATATGCATCGAAACAGAGTAGTAAAGACTAAGTTATGCAGTAAATAAGTATAACCATGACTGGGTATAGATTTTTAATCAAAAACAGTGAGAGGATAGTAAGAAAAAGGCCCCTAAGGGTCTAAACAACTCTGGCACAAGGCCTAAACATGGCATTCAGCCCAATTTACAGAAACTCTTTCTAAAACACACACTACAAAAAAAACTAGAATTAGTTATGAACGTCGTCGTTAATCTGTCGCTAAAATGCTTGTGGCTAGTAGAATTTCTTGAAAATCCGTCGCTAAATAAGATTCGCGACGGATTTTTCTATTTAGCTGCCAATTTTGTCCGTCGCTAAAACCTGATTTTTAGTAGTGACATAAGTATCATATAGTTTCAAGCAAATATGGAACTTTACAGTCGCTAAGGGACGGACCAAGTCACAATCTCCAACGGTGCACGCCTACACGCCCGTCACCTAGCATGTGTGTCACCTCGAAATAGTAAAATGATACGAAATCCGTGGTTTCATATCCTCAGGACTAGATTTACAATCGTTATTTACCTCAACCCGGTCAAATCTCTACTCCGCGATGCTCTTACCTCTTGACTCGGCCTCCAAATGCTTCGAATCTATTCACAATCAATACAATACCATCAATATACGCTAATAGAATAAATTCCACAAGAAAAACTATCAATTTAGACCAAAATTCCGAAATTCACTCAAACTTGGCCCTCGCGCACACGTTTCGGAATCCGATAAAAATTACAAAACTTGAAAGTCCATTCAATCAAGAGTCCATACATACAAAATTTATCAAAATCTGACTCCATTTGACCCCTCAAATCCTCAAATCAAATTTTCCAAATTCCAAGCCCTAACCCCTCATTTTCACCCCTAATCTTTACTAATTACATGATTAAACAACGGAAAATCACCACATATACGAGTATTAGGGCTCAAGCAACTTATCTCATTGATAATCCCTTGAATCCCTCTTCAAAATCTCTCCCAAAAGCTTCAAAATCGACTGAAAATGGTGAAGAATGGACCAAAATTTGCGAAGGATTCAATCTATCTTTCTGCCCAGGCTTCTCGCACCTGCGTTGTCTTTTCTGCGCCAAATCTTCCGCATCTGCGGAAGTCACTTAAGTCCTTCAATGCCGCATCTGTGCCCCAGGTCTCGCACATGCGGGCCAGCACACGCGACAAATCCTCCGCATCTGCGACTCCAGCCCTGGCCTTCCATTTTCGTATTTGTGGCTACACAACCAAACCTGCGACCTCGCACCTGTGGCTCCCCATCGGTAGATGCGGAAACACCAGCAAACTTCAGAAATCAGCAGCAACAGCTATCTCCAAAATCACTCCGTTGTACCGCCCGAAACACACCCGAGGCCCTCGGGACCTCAACCAAACATACCAACAAATCACATATCAACATACGAACTTAGTGGAACCTTCAGAACACTCAAAACAATATCCAAACACCAAATTACCCTCGGATTCAAGCCTAAGAACTCCTAAACTTTCAAATTCCACGAACGACGCCGAAACCTATCAAATCACATCCGAATTACCTCAAATTTTACACACACGTCACAAATGACACTACAAACCTACTCAAACTTTCGAAATTTTATTCCGACCCCGATATCAAATTTTCCATTGCCGACTAAAATTGCCAAATTTCTAACTTTCGCCAATTCAAGCCTAATCCTACCACGGACCTCCAAATCACATTTCGGACGCGCTCGTAAGTCCATAATCACAAAGTGGAGCCAACAGAATCATCAAAAATCCAATCTGAGGTCAAATACTAAAAGTCAAACTTGGTCAAACCTTTCAAATTTAAAGCTTCAAGGTGAGAATCTTTCTTCTAACTCATTTATGAAAAACCTGAAATCCAAACCCGATGATTCACATAAGACATAATACTTCATACAGAGCTACTCATGCCCTCAAACAATCGAGCGAAATGCAAATGCTCAAAACGGTCGGTCAGGTCGTTACAAGTACTGAACACGTAGGATGCTACATAACGGGGGAAATACATTTCAAATAACGTTGAAGGGATAATATCACTTTTAACTAGCGATTACACCCCTAAACATATCAAATGCAAGAACAACAACCTACTGAGCATTTAATGTTGAATGAAAATCTAGCATAAAGACTAAGCCAATGACAAATTTACACATTACATGAAAACTTATGTACCAATTTCAGGTCTATATTTACTGATAACAGACAGAATATGTTAATAAAAAATAATAAAAGGAAGAACTAAATAACTTGACAGAACACAAGAAATAACAACTGAAAATGACTGATTCCATTAATTCAAAGCAAGCATATCTCTTCCACATAGGCATATTTCATATCCAAATTGTAGTCCAAGGTTCAAAAGAGGTACCTGGACAACAAGAACAACAAAATAGAAAATAGGTCTCTGAAATTGGAAAGATGCAACAACAGTCAGAACAAACAGCAGCAGAACGACAAGAACTGATGCTAAATCCAACTCCAAAAGAACCCCAGAAAAGTGAAATAACCAAGTAATAGGAAGAGAAACCAACTGAGGAAAATTTTCAGAAAATCAGTAAGAATGGAGTCCCTGTGTATAATCCGCCGAGTGTGTGCTTTTTTGTGAATGAATATACAGATATTAACGTGTGTCTGTGTGAGCAGTAGCGGAGGCAGTATCTCCGCGAAAGGGGTTTAAAAAGAAAAAAGTTAAAAGCAATTGTAGCTAGTGGGAATTGAACCTATGACCTTAGAAAATATTTGAACCTCCTTGACCACTAAACTACATTTTTGAGATATGTCAAGGGGATTCAAAACTTAATATATAGAGATAAAAAATAGATTGTGTCTTATATATACAATGTAATTTTTCGACGAAAAAGGTTCGGATTCGAGTGAACCCCTTCTGCCCTCCTAAATCTGCCCCAGTGTTTGAGGAGTGTAGAGTCCCTTTTATAGAATGTGAGAATGTGCTCATGATAGGGAATAAGAGGGGTGTGAGAATATTCTGCAGTTCCCTAAATATTAGGGAAGCAACATCTTTTGCAACTGAAATGGACATCTGTCCAATTTCAGAAACTCCATCCTATTCTTTTAACTCCTTATCTTTTCAGATTGACCCTTTTTAAACCCAAATTTAACCTAACTTCCTCACCTTATTGCCTTTTGGTCCCTTATCTTTATTCTAGAGCTTTCCCGCTGTTAAAAGAAAAGAAAAAGATTCTGCTCAATTCTAATTTCCAATTTTCCCCTTAAACTTTGGTTAATGACAAATGAACCCTAGCAAGAATCATACGGATCAGAACAAAATAAAAATGCAAAAACCAACAACTTGTTTTGATATCTGTTTTAGCCGTTACAAAAGTTTAAAAAATGGTCGTTGGCCTGCAAAAATAGCTGTTTGCTATTTCTAAAATAGCCATTTAACTCCCTCCCCCCCTCAACTTTATTTTAACCCAAATTTTTTATAATTACACCTTTTCCCTATTTACAACTATAAATACCCCCTCATTCTTTTATTTTTCTCACAAAATCATCAATCTCTCTCAACCTTTCTCTAATTTTCTTCTATAATTGCTTACTTTATTGTTGCAATTTGTGAAATATTGTGAAGTTGGTGAATTGAAGTATTCAAGTCTTCAAGATATATAATTTTCAACAAGTTGTTCGTCAATTCGATAAACTCGTTCCAACTCTTATGTTTTAATATTATAGCTTTGTTTGTTTTATTTACTTTTTTATATTGTTTGATTAATTAAGATGGATTTTTCGTTTAAAAAAAAATATTTAGTAAAAATAAGGAAAAATTCAAGAGTGGTGAATCTAGTGGCCAATCTATTCCTCCTCCAATTCCCCGGGCTCCCCTACCCAAACCCCATACCCGCCCTCCACCTGCTCCTATTCTTGATAGTGATAATACTTACAATTTACCGAGAGTCAATATTTGCATAATGTTGGTGGTGGTGAACACTTAGACCATGAATATATGAATGCTCTTTATGGTAATCCAACTATTGATGAAGATAATGGGGAGGAAATAGATTTGGATTAAACGCAACCGGATGACGATACACCCACTAGTCCTGTTGCTGAAGTTAACCCAACTAATAATAATCCAAATGATGCCCCGTCTGACCCCCCTGTTACTACCCCTACTTTTTCTAGACAACCTTCTAAACGGACCGAAACATCTCTTGTTTGGCCATTTTTTTATTCAAATAAGAGAAAAAAATAGGGCTAAGTATATAACTTGTGGCAAAGAGTTAGCTTTTAAATATGTTGGAGGTCGGGGGGGG